>VXCM01006613.1:27150-30666 GCA_014773175.1 Lucifuga dentata | reverse complement strand
ATTTAACAATACCTGAAACTGGGAAAACACTTCAAACAGAATTTGTATGAACTAATATTCTACATATCATAGTTTCATAGTTACAGTGCTGTCCAAACATGCTAATGTTTTGTAGCTCCACTGTTGTTTGTAGCATAGCATGTAACGTGTTGATACTGACTGAAGTAAATCAGGGCTCTGAGATGTTAGCCGCTCTGCTGCTGTGAAGGCTCAGGGTTACATAGACAGTTTGATGGTTTTCATGTATATAACATGTAACACGTGTTTGATAGTTTTGTTTTATATAACATGTAACACATGTTTGATAGTTTTGTTTGTAACATGTTTGATAGTTTTGTTGTATATAACATGTAACCCGTGTTTGATGGTTTTGTTGTTTGTAACATGTTTGATAGTTTTGTTGTATATAACATGTAACCCGTGTTTGATGGTTTTGTTGTTTGTAACATGTTTGATAGTTTTGTTTGTAACATGTTTGATGGTTTTGTTGTATATAACATGTAACCCGTGTTTGATGGTTTTGTTGTTTGTAACACGTGTTTGATAGTTTTGTTTGTAACATGTTTGATGGTTTTGTTGTATATAACATGCAACACATTTGATGGTTTTGTTGTTTGTAATACATGTTTGATAGTTTTGTTTGTAACATGTTTGATAGTTTTGTTGTATATAACATGTAACACGTGTTTGATAGTTTTGTTTTATATAACATGTAAAACATGTTTGATAGTTTTGTTTGTAACATGTTTGATAGTTTTGTTGTATATAACATGTAACCCGTGTTTGATGGTTTTGTTGTTTGTAACATGTTTGATAGTTTTGTTTGTAACATGTTTGATGGTTTTGTTGTATATAACATGTAACCCGTGTTTGATGGTTTTGTTGTTTGTAACATGTTTGATAGTTTTGTTTGTAACATGTTTGATGGTTTTGTTGTATATAACATGTAACCCGTGTTTGATGGTTTTGTTGTTTGTAACATGTTTGATAGTTTTGTTTGTAACATGTTTGATGGTTTTGTTGTATATAACATGTAACCCGTGTTTGATGGTTTTGTTGTTTGTAACATGTTTGATAGTTTTGTTTGTAACATGTTTGATGGTTTTGTTGTATATAACATGTAACCCGTGTTTGATGGTTTTGTTGTTTGTAACATGTTTGATAGTTTTGTTTGTAACATGTTTGATGGTTTTGTTGTATATAACATGTAACCCGTGTTTGATGGTTTTGTTGTTTGTAACATGTTTGATAGTTTTGTTTGTAACATGTTTGATGGTTTTGTTGTATATAACATGTAACCCGTGTTTGATGGTTTTGTTGTTTGTAACATGTTTGATAGTTTTGTTTGTAACATGTTTGATGGTTTTGTTGTATATAACATGTAACCCGTGTTTGATGGTTTTGTTGTTTGTAACATGTTTGATAGTTTTGTTTGTAACATGTTTGATGGTTTTGTTGTATATAACATGTAACCCGTGTTTGATGGTTTTGTTGTTTGTAACACGTGTTTGATAGTTTTGTTTGTAACATGTTTGATGGTTTTGTTGTATATAACATGCAACACATTTGATGGTTTTGTTGTTTGTAATACATGTTTGATAGTTTTGTTTGTAACATGTTTGATAGTTTTGTTGTATATAACATGTAACACGTGTTTGATAGTTTTGTTTGTAACATGTTTGATAGTTTTGTTTGTAACATGTTTGATAGTTTTGTTTTATATAACATGTAACATGTTTGATAGTTTTGTTTGTAACATGTTTGATAGTTTTGTTTTATATAACATGTAACGTGTTTGATAGTTTTGTTTGTAACATGTTTGATAGTTTTGTTGTATATAACATGTAACACGTGTTTGATAGTTTTGTTTGTAACATGTTTGATAGTTTTGTTTGTAACATGTTTGATAGTTTTGTTTTATATAACATGTAACGTGTTTGATAGTTTTGTTTGTAACATGTTTGATAGTTTTGTTGTATATAACATGTAACACGTGTTTGTAATACATACTTACTTATAGTTTTAAAAGAAAACGATTGATTGATAGGACCATACTGCTGATTTAGCATGTTTAAGCCCAATAAATAAAAACCACATACATGTTATGTTCCCATCAACCATTTCCCAAAACATAAAACTGTATTTTAGTTTTCCTTTCGTCTTCCTAAATCAGATGTTCAGGTGATACAAACACCTGAAAACACGCCTGACGGTTTTCTGGTGGAGACAAACACTTTCTTATGTGTTGAATGGTTAAATTAACAAAATGTTTGATAGATGTTTGGTTCTCTGTGATGGATTATTTATGTCAAACACATTTTGATTTTTACGTCATACCAAATGAATTGAAAGCAATGTTAGTCTGGAAGGTAGGAAAAACAATTACAATATTTACTGCTCCAATAGGATGCTTAGACATTGTTTGTAGCATAATGTGCATGTGGGTTGTACTTATTGGGCTCAGACATGCAAAACCACCAGTATGCTCCTTTAAATCTACCTTCTTCTGGTTTGGTTTGGATCTTAAATCCAGAATGTGATGAAGTTGTTCACACACAGCACACGCATGTTCTTCTGACTTCCTGTTTCTACTCGCAAATTACCAAAACCTAAAACCCTAACACCCGTCTACTGTCACCTGTCAGCAGGTTTCTTGTGACGTGTATACACGTAGCCACAGGTCTCACACACACACACACACTAAAAAAACAAACATGGATTCTTTTTCCTCAGCCATTTCTCCTGATTTTACTCTGGTTTTCTGTTTCTTCTGTTCTCCATGTCCTTCTTTTTGTTACTTCTGTCCTTCATTTTTTCTTTCCTTCATTTCCTGAAAACATGAAAATCCCTAAAAATGGACATACAAGGTTTTCATCCAATAAACCAAACAAGTCTTCTCCGCCTCGCTCGCAGCGTTTATGCTCAACCAGTGTTTTTACTCGACTAACGTGTGAGGACGCCTTCCAGCTTCCCATGTGCATGTGCATGGCGTGCATGCATGTCTGTGTGTGTGTGTGTGTGTGTTTGAGGTTTTATGGAATGTTTCTTTTTCTCTTTTGAAGGCAGTTTGAGTTTTCTCTAATAGTTTTGGTTTTGTGTGTGTGTGTGTGTGTGTGTGTGCGTTGAGTATAAATGGGGTCAAGCTCTGAAATGAATATCATTGTCACATCTTGTGCCAGAGCAAATTCCCATCCAAAACGAACAATTTGGAGCCGACGCCTGCCGTGGAAAATCNCACACACACACACACACTCTGCTTGGACCTCTCAGTTTATTTTGTCTCAATGATCCATTTAGTGTTTGAAGTGTTTTTTTTGTTTTTGTGGTGAAGGAGGAAATGTGGGAATTTTCTTTATTTGAAAATGAATCTTCAGTTAAATCACATTTATCAAAGATTCATCAAACATTTAAAACAGAAGAGGAATGCTGTAGATTTTCTGTCTGACTCTGGTTTGGTTCATACTGAAACATGGATCATGTGACACTCTGACGGGTTCTTCATTTGATTTTTTTGAG
>VXCM01006613.1:2150-22150 GCA_014773175.1 Lucifuga dentata | reverse complement strand
ATCTTATCTCAAGCTTCTTGCTAATAAAGCACAAAACATGTTGAATGAGACAACCAAACAACGTTACCGTACCGGTATATGAAACAGCACTTTTATAAGATTGTCTCTGTTTGGCTCATTCTTTTGTTTTTGACCAATAACAGCAGAGCTTACTGGCTGCTGCAAAATGTGCTGATAAGATGTTTAGTCAGGAAATATCTCATTCTAAAGTCTGATTTAAACTATTTCCATGAGTAGTGGTAATGGTAGTATTTCCTGGAAGTTTCCTTCTCTGGGATCTGATCTGAATTTCTTCTGTATAAGCCAATCCCCGATTAGCTTTGTGACGTTTGGTAATAAAAACTTGGCTTATACTCGAGTTTACACAGTACCTGAGATGTACCTAAGATGTGTAGGATAAGCTAGTTGAAATATCATTTTAATCTAGCAATGGACACACCCTCCTCAAATCTAAGAAGACAATGGAGATGCCCCGCTCCTCGGTAAGAATATTGTCATAAGCACCAAAGACAACAAAGAAAAACAGAAAATTTATTAATAATTTATACACAGTATTATTTATATTGTCATTTTTAAGGAAAAACATACAAAAGATGAACTATTAATGAAAGGGAATGTCAAATAAAAAAACTCTTCTTTTAAAATTCCTGTTATTCTTTCGTACACCCTGGTTTCATTTTCTGGGATCCAAAAGAAAATAAAAACCACTTGTATGGCCCTTTAACCAGTTCTCTTATGTCAAACATAAAAACTCATCCTTACTCTGGACTATGTCCCTGGAAGACATCCTTACCTCTGGGCTGTGTCCCTGGAAGACGTCCTTATTCTTCCAATTTGTCTTTGTTGATGTTTCCTCCGTCATCTGTTAACCGTGAGAGTTTATTAATCATGAAACCGTTAAAGTTTCACTTTGTTTCGCTGATACGCCGCTTTATTCTCACACCTCATTTTGACATATATTTTTGTTTGTACATTTAATATAATTTAATATTTAAACCTGTGAAGTTTAAAACTTCCTAAACACAAAGACACGTTTTGTCTCGTGAAAATGTAAACATTTCTGGCTGATTTTACCTTAAGTTTTTTTTTTTTTTTTTTTTTACTAAAAAACCTGGGACAGAAGAAAATCTTCAATAAATCTTAATAAATTTAGAATTTGTTTAGAAAATATTTAATAAAAATCTGTAATAACTTAATGGCTCTTGGCAGTTTGTGAGATGTGCTTGATTTGTGGATTTTAGAGAAACTTTGAATTATTAATAATTAATAATGGCTCCTCATGTTCTTCCAGCAAACATTAGAAATAATCAATAATCCAAAGTGACATTCTGATCAGATAACAACACAAGAACACATCCATCCATCATCCATCCATCATCCATCCATCATCACCTTCACTTTAGTAAAAAACAGTGAACGACAAATTCTCATTTCATTCTGTCATTGTGTGCTATCCTCATCATCCATCATTCATCCATCCATCATCCAACCATCATTCATCCAACCATCATTCATCCATCCATCATCCAACCATCATTCATCCATCCATCCATCATCATTCATCCATCCATCATCCATCATTCATCCATCCATCATCCATTCATCATTCATCCATCCATCATCCATCCATCCATCATCCCACCATCATTCATCCACCCATCATCCAACCATCATTCATCCATCCATCATCCATTCATCATTCATCCATTCATTCATCATCCATCCATCCATCCATCATCATTCATCCATCATTCATCCATCCATTCATTATTCATCCATCCATCATCCATTCATTCATTATCCATTCATACATCCATCCATCCATCATCCATCATTCATCCATCCATCATCAATTCATTCATCATCCATCCATTCATCATCCATCATCCATCCATCATTCATCTATCCATCATTCATCCATCCATCCATCCATCCATTCAGCCATCCATTCATCATTCATCCATCACTCATCCATCTATTCATCATCATTCATCCATCTATTCATCTATCCATTCATCCATCTATTCAATCATCATCCACCCATCCATCCATTCATCCATTCATTCATCATCCATCCATTCATTCATCCAGCCATTCATCCATCCATCCATCTATTCATCCATCAATTCATTTATTCATCCATTCAACATTCATCCATTCATTCATTTATCTATTCATCCATCACTCATCCATCTATTCATCATCATTCATCCATCTATTCATCTATCCATTCATCCATCTATTCAATCATCATCCACCCATCCATCCATTCATCCATTCATTCATCATCCATCCATTCATCCATCCATTCATCTATTCATTCATCATCCATCCATTCATCCATCCATCCATCTATTCATCCATCAATTAATTTATTCACCATTCAACATTCATCCATTCATTCATTTATCTATTCATCCATCATCATCCATCTGTTGCTGTGTGTAAACTGTGTGTAATCTGCGTGTAGTGTGTGTGTGTGTGTAGTTTGTGTGTAGTGTTCAGGTGTGTTTGTGAGGAATATCAGGCAGGTGAACTTGTTACAATGTTTGCTGAGACGTTCCATCAGTATTCACGTCAGGATCATTTTAACACACACAGACACGCACATGCACACACACACACACACACACACACACACACACAGGGGCTCCACCCTGCCTTCAGACCAGAGGCAAATACCAGAGGCAAATAGTCAATTGACAGTTTAACAAGTAAAGACAAGTAAACGCTAGGCTGGTTTGAGCATGCACACACACATACGTGCGCACACACACACACACACACACACACACACACACACCCCTCCTGAGGCGTGCTGGAACACATCAGTCTTTCACGCCGTCTCTCACACAGATTTTNGTGTGTGTGTGTGTGTGTGTGTGTGTGTGTGTGTGTGTGTGTGTGTGTGTGTGTGTGTGTGTGTGTGCGCGCGCGCGCGTGTGTCTCTGGCCTTGCCATGTTCAAAGTCCTGCCTGGGTGCTGGTCGCGGTCCTGTTGGAGCCTCATGGCCACAGCCTGACTCCGGGAATGTACTGCTGCCGTGGATCTGCCTTTAAACATACGTGTTCAGGTATGTGGGTCTGCCTTTAAACATACGTGTTAGGTGGATCCAAGCTCTGCTGCTGCAGAGTTTCTGAGGATCCGTTTGTTCCACAGACATGATTTCTGTACAGAGGAAAGAGAGTAACGGAGATCAGGTCTGTGTGTCTGTGTGTGTGTGTGTGTGTTACAGCAGCGTGTCGATGCTGGTAATGGCGTTGTGCTGTAAGGTAAGTTGCTCCGTGATTGAGGCTCCTGGGATTCAGGCCTCTGCTGCTCATGATTTTTTAGGAATAAAAGAGGAATTTTCTGCTTGTGTGTGGAATTTTCTGTGAACGCTCCTGGCTGTTCAGCCGGGATAAGTTTGACTTTGGAAGTGTTTCAGCTGGAATGGAATCCAGCATGTGGGCTGTGCGGGGGACACGGTCCGTACATATCCAGGTTTAATGGGGTTATAATGAGGCGAGGGCTGATGAGAAGCCTGGAGGTGTTTGGGTTTGAGCCGGATGGTTCTGGAATAACATTCCTAATGGAGCTGGATCTGTCAGAACACCATGTGTAATTTACACACACACCGGATTTAATTAACACTAAAAATTCCTCGTGTGTGTGTGTGTGTATGTGTGTGTGTGNTGTGTGTGTGTGTGTGTGTGTGTGTGTGTGTGTGTGTGTGTGTGTGTGTGTGTGTGTGTTCATCAGAATGCTCTAGTGTTTTAGCAAGGGCACATTTCGTTTCAAATAATCCCAAAATACAGAGAATATCAAAATAAAATAACACTGCTGAGTCAATAAATCAATAAAGTCTCAAATACATGAAATGACATCATCAGTATCTGTTATTATGTGATGGTTCATTTATCATAATGTGTATTTCTACAGCATAAATGAACCACTGGAAGGCTTTTATTGTGAAATGTTTGAAGGAAAGTGTTGAGTGTGTATTAACAGCAGCTAAATCCTGGTTTCTGCTGAACGTGGAAGCAGATTTAATGGTGAGCATGTGGAAAATGTACCATAATTGTGTTTTTGAGGGTCGCTCGCATGGTCACGTACAACTTGGTTTTTCAAACAACGCCGTTTGTGTGACGTAAATGCGCCTTCATGGAGGATTGGTCAGGCAAAGAGGAGGAAGAAGGAGGGAGAGAGAGAGAGAGAGAGAGAGACAAACAAGACAAGTTTTTTGTCTTGCAGCAACAACAGCTCTCATTTCTCTGCCTCCATGTTTGGTTGTGCGTTGCTGAACAGGAAGTGACTTTTATTTCTGCTGGCTTTGTCTTCCTGTTGGGTGGTTAATGGCAGCTTTGACTTACAGCGCCACCCACAGTTCAAGTGACTGTCATGCAAGCATGAAAACATGAATAACAAGACAACTGGATTCCGGTCATGTGCACATCACGTGCGCTAAGCGTAGACCTTACAGCTGACTGCACAAGAATTATATGTGGGATTATTATTATTATTAATGATTTGCAAGTGAAAAGTGGCTGAAATTGTGAAAGGTTTTTAGATTTCTAAATTACAGACAATAATTCACTACTGCAGCAGAATATAGTCACTAAAGTGCTGCTGAAACATCAGTTATATGTGATGTAGATATCTCAGCACCTTCACTTTCCAACCAGTAATTATTCTTCTGCTGTGTGTGTGTGTGTGTGTGTGTGTGTGTGTGTGTGTGTGTGTGTGTGGTGTAAAATCAAATTAAACAATTAGAAAATTCTGAGTATGCATTGAATTAATTCAGTACAACTTGATTTGACCCTCAGACTTTCATTGCTTCACAAACATGAAAAATGTTTTAGCTGGAATCCATTTGGCCTCAGATGACAATGATTTCATAGATGATGATGTCATATCAGATGTGGAGGATTTGTTTTCTTTTTTTTTTTTTTTTTTTTTTTTGCATTGTTGGCTGAATTGTTTGGAGTCTGAAGGAAATTATGATGGAAAATAAAGAATGAAACACCTCTGAGTGAGAGCTTTCTATGATAGGCTCATTACTTATCAGTCATGGCTGGTTTGTTACGTGTGTCTTGCTGCAGCAGACTGACCCACATAGACTGACTAATCTCTTTTCTTTCATTACAGATTTCTGGTGTGATGAGATGGATAAAGGCTCACCTGTCCACATGCACAGCCTCCGTGAGTTTGAACAGGTAAGAACACGGTTCTCTGAGCGGTCTTTTATACATGCTAACATGTAGTATCATGTAATGGACACAGTTGGACAAACAAATTCCAGCCTAAACTGCTGGAAGAAACCTTTTTTATTCACAATTGGAAGCATGCAGTAATATTAGCTGAGCACGCCAAGGTTAGCTCAGTGAACGAACGCTAGCTCAAAGTAGTAATGTCAGCTCAGTATGTTAACGTTAGCTTGGTGAATCAATGCCAGATCAGAGTAGTAGTAATGTTAGCTCAGTGTGTTAACGTTAGCTTGGTGAATCAACGCTAGCTCAGAGTAGTAGTTATGTCAGCTCATTGTGTTAATGTTAGCTCAGTGAATCAACACTAGCTCAGAGTAGTAATGTTAGCTCAGCATGGTAACATTAGCTCAGAGTCATAAGGTTAGCTCAGTGTGGTAACATTAGCTCAGAGTCATAATGTTAGTTCAGTGTGGTAACATTAGCTCAGAGTTGTAATGTTAGCTCACTATGGTAACATTAGCTCAGTGTGGTAACATTAGCTCAGAGTAGTAATGTTGGCTCACCATGGTAATATTAGCTCAGTGTAGTAACATTAGCTCATTGTGTTAGCATTAGCTCTGTGTGGTAGTATTAGCTCACCATGGTATCATTAGCTCAACATGGTAACACTAGCTCACCACGGTAACATTAGCTCAGTGTGGTAGCATTAGCTCACCACGGTAACATTAGCTCAGTGTGGTAGCATTAGCTCAGCTCACCACGGTAACATTAGGTCTGTGTGGTAGCATTAGCTCACCATGGTAACATTAGCTCAGCGTGGTAGCATTAGCTCAGCTCACCACAGTAACACTAGGTCTGTGTGGTAGCATTAGCTCACCATGGTAACGTTAGCTTGGCGTGGTAGCATTAGCTCACCACGGTAACATTAGCTCAGTGTGGTAGCATTAGCTCACCATGGTAACATTAGGTCAGTGTGGTAGCATTAGCTCACCATGGTAACAGCTCAGTGTGGTAGCATTAGCTCACCACGGTAACATTAGGTCTGTGTGGTAGCATTAGCTCACCATGGTAATGTTAGCTCAGTGTGGGAGCATTAGCTCACCACAGTAACAATAGGTCTGTGTGGTAGCATTAGCTCACCACAGTAACATTAGCTCAGTGTGGTAGCATTAGCTCAGCTCACCACAGTCACATTAGGTCTGTGTGGTAGCATTAGCTCACCAGGGTAACATTAGCTCAGCGTGGTAGCATTAGCTCACCACGGTAACATTAGGTCTGTGTGGTAGCATTAGCTCACCACGGTAACATTAGGTCTGTGTGGTAGCATTAGCTCACCATGGTAACATTAGCTTGGCATGGTAGCATTAGCTCACCACAGTAACATTAGGTCTTTGTGGTAGCATTGGCTCACCATGGTAACATTAGCTCAGCGTGGTAGCATTAGCTCACCACGGTAACATTAGGTCTGTGTGGTAGCATTAGCTCACCATGGTAACCTTAGCTCAGCGTGGTAGCATTAGCTCACCATGGTAACCTTAGCTCAGCGTGGTAGCATTAGCTCACCATGGTAACCTTAGCTCAGCGTGGTAGCATTAGCTCACCATGGTAACCTTAGCTCAGCGTGGTAGCATTAGCTCACCATGGTAACCTTAGCTCAGCGTGGTAGCATTAGCTCACCATGGTAACCTTAGCTCAGCGTGGTAGCATTAGCTCACCATGGTAACCTTAGCTCAGCGTGGTAGCATTAGCTCACCATGGTAACCTTAGCTCAGCGTGGTAGCATTAGCTCACCATGGTAACCTTAGCTCAGCGTGGTAGCATTAGCTCACCATGGTAACCTTAGCTCAGCGTGGTAGCATTAGCTCACCATGGTAACCTTAGCTCAGCGTGGTAGCATTAGCTCACCATGGTAACCTTAGCTCAGCGTGGTAGCATTAGCTCACCATGGTAACCTTAGCTCAGCGTGGTAGCATTAGCTCACCACAGTAACATTAGCTCAGCGTGGTAACATTATATATAGAATGCCAAATGCGCCAAACAATATTGTGAAATAAATAAGTCTATGCAAAAGTACCAATAAATTATGATTCCATAAATCATTATTAAATAAATATATTATTAAATAAATTATTATTATCTTATTCATAATAACATTTTATTTAATAATGCCACATTTTTCAAGTCTCTGTTTTATTTCACAACAGTGTTTTGTCTTTGTATATCATAATGAGACATTTCATGATGAGATTTTCAGAGATTTATGAGATTTCAGGACAGTGGGCGTGGCCTTATGCTGATTGGTTGTCCCAGTAGTCAGGAAAGGCAAACTCAACTGTAAGTCAAAACTTTCTATTACTATTAAACTGTCACCAAATTAAGGTTTGAGATTTTTTGATGTGAGAAAGTAGCTGCTTATAATTCCAATATATGGTTGACTGATTAAAATAATTCTGAATTAAATTTTTTTTTGACATTTTCGGAGAGAGGAAGCTCTGCTGGATGTTCACTGCAGTGAGCTGACCAGTCAGTGTACATCGTCCAGTGATGACAGTTAACTGTAATTAACACGACACACTAACCAAGCAAAATATTATTTTAACTTAAGATAGAAAGTTTCTGTTGTTTCAAATGTAAATGAACAAATGTTAGAATTTGACATCTAATTTGTTGGNGTCGTTTGTAATAGTTTGTAAAGCAACACATACAGGAGTCAAACAAAACATCACAGACATGAGAAACGCTGCTGATATCACCATGGTGACGAGTCGTACCGGGAGCCGGGAAGCCTGCTCGCTGCAGGTAGCCTCTAGCAGAGCTTCCCATCTCCGAAAACATCAAAACAAATTTTTAATTCAGCTTTATTTTAATCAGTCGACCAACTTTTCTCACATGAAAAACTTTCTCACATGAAAAAATGTCAAAAGTTAATTTGACAGTTTAATCGCTGTAAAGTTTTAACTTACAACTGAGTTTGACTGCTTTTGCTGGAATAACCAATAAGCGTAAGGCCACGCCCACTGGCCCTGATTGACAGACCGAGATCTCATCATGAAATGTCTCATTATGATATACGAAGAGCGTTCGGAAAAACGCTGTTGTGAAATAAAAGTGAGACTTGAAAAGTGGCGTTATTGAATAAAAGTGTTCTTATGAAATAAGATTTCATAGTAATAATGATTTATGGAATTATTTCATAATTTATTGGTACTTTCACACATAGTTATTTATTTCATAACATCGTTTTTATATATTTAATTTTGGTGCATTTGGCATTGGCTCAGAGTGGTAACATTAGCTTAGCATAATAGCGTTAGCTCAGAAGGTTAGTTTAGCATGGTAACCTTAACTGGTCGCTAAACATGACAACACATTTTGGTTTGTGAAAATATGAAAATCTTCTCTGTGTTCTCAAACATCAAGATGCGACACGTTTACACGTTTATGCTGAATTCAGCATCAAAAAGTCTCAAAACGTCTTTTTGCCATTAAAATACAAAAAACAAACTAGAATCCCACATAAAGACAGAGATACAAATACATAAAGCACACACACACACACACACACACACACTAACACACACCCACACACACAAACAAACACACATACACACACATACACACACACACACACACACAGACACACACATACGCACACACACATACACACACATACACGGAGTTAAAAGCTGGTATCACATATTCTGTATGTGAAATTCCACAGCCGTGTGTCTGTTCTCTGTTTGTGGGTGGGTGTGTGGGTGTGTGGGTGTGGGGTGTGTGTGTGTGTGGGGGAGTGTNACAATCCAGCATTTTATGTGATGAATAGAGTGTGTGTGTGTGTGTGTGTGTGTGTGTGTGGGGGGGGAGTAGCTTTCCTGTAATGGATTCTGGGAGTTCTGCCAGGTGCATTATGGGTCTGATAGAACTCTGGAGGTTCTCGCTGCAATTATCCTGCTGCTTTCAGGGATGGACAGGGTTATAGGCTGTGTGTGTGTGTGTTTGTCTGTGTGTGTATGTGTGTGTGTGTGTGTGTGTGTGTGTGTGTGTGAAGGTCAAACAGATTAGGTTTGGTGACCTGCAGGCCCAGAAATTCAAAATCCAGCAGAATAAAATGTGTTTATCTGCGTTTTATTAAATTTATTAAAACGACGTTTAAATATGATGATTAGCATTTTAATCGATGTCACGAAGCTTCATGTTGTGTTTTTAGTTGTTGCGTCATGTTTACGGTGTATTTTGCGTAGTCCTGACCTGAAAGCTGCATCCAGATTGATCTGTTACTTCTCTCACATTGATGTCGTTGGGTTAGCGTTAGCATTAGGGTTCGGGTACAGGTTAGGGGTCAGGGCTTAGGGTAGGGTTAGGGATGAGCATTTGGGCTGTGAAGGCAGAATGAACTTCCTGTCTGGAGGCTGAGTGGCGGCGTGCTGCTAGTTTCCTTCGACGTTTGTTGTGATGAGCTCTGATTGGATGCTTCCTTTTCCATTCCAGTGAATCCCTGTTGTTTTTAAAGTCTCTGTCTCTGCCCTCAGCAGGCCTGTGATGATGTAACGAGCACTGATTGGCTGAAACACACGTCCACGCTTTAGGCGGCGGGGATTGAAAACAGAGACGCCATGTTGAAAACAGCAGAGAACTTTCAGCGACAGACACGGATCATCTGTTTAACCTGAATCTACTTTTAACTGTTGTGATTTTAAATTGTTTGAATAATGTTTTATTTTTTCGTGCTGTTGATGATGGGATAAGAAGGAAATTTATAGATTTTATTTCTGTGGAAGTAATTTTAGAAATTTCTACACTCATCAATGTTCTACAATCAAGAAACAGAGCTGTGATGTGTGTGTGTGTGTGTGTGAGACAGAGTTTAATCGTCTCTTCGCTCATTTGACAAATGAAGGTAAACCAGGTTAACGTTCAGATTACACGGTTCACAGTCGGAAAGTTTCCACACGCTGAAGCAGCAGGTTGAAGTATGACCTTTTTCTGCCACCGTAGTTTTACGTTAAGTTTTCCTGACAGTGGCAGCATTTGTTTTCAAGCTTAACGCAGCGTCTGGATTATTGAATCCAGGTTATGGCTTTGTGTGTGTGTGTGTGTGTGTGTGTGCGTGTGCATGCGTGTGTGGTGCGTGTGCGTGCATGTTTGTGTGTGTGTGTCAGTCTCTGGCAGAGCGTTTGTAGCTGTCAGACGTCCTCGCTCTGCCGTCCTGAGGTTTTCCAAATGAAAATGTCCTTTTCTTTATTAGCGTGTTCAGAGATTGGAAGCACATGTGAGCCTGTAAACGTGAATTCGCAGCAACCGCAGAGACACTCAGATTGATCGGAGAAGCGAGGACGGCCATTAAAACCTCAGGACAAATTACAGCAGTTAATCTGTTATTCTACCTCAGTCTTCACTCTAAAAGCCTCGTCAGAGCAAAATCACCATCAGCAGAAAGGCGGGAACAGAACACGCACACGCACACGTTTCTAAAACTTACAGCTCATCAAAACAATTTGACAAATGAAACTGGTCACATGTGGATTTTTGAGTAGATCACATGACCTCAATTATTTATCACACACGTTATATGATCTCTGCGTGTTGTATGTTTTGCTGCTGAATGTGACTCAGACACACAAACTGATAACGTGTTTAATAGAGGAACATCAGGAGTCACATGACATCTCAGCACACTGACCATCAGTACAACCAATCAGATTACTGAGGGGGGAGGGAGAGAGAGAGAGAGAGAGAGAGAGAGATTTGACAGAGTGTGTGTGAATGAAGACGTGTTCGGCATGTAAATTGTTTTCATCATATTTTTCTCTGCTTACATAATCAATCACATGATCAGATCACATGAGGTGTTTCTGGATGCGTGTTATTATTTGACAGATCTTCACTGCTGTCAGGTAGAATCCAAGTGTTTCAGACAGAGTCGTGTTTTATTAGTCAAATAAAACAGAAACAGCACCGCCATGTGGGCGCTCAGGCTTGGTTTATACTCGCCATTGTCACGAGTATGTGAGGGGCCTCCGTGACATCGCGCCGCTTGGTCGCACACCTCCTAGATTTTGTAACAGCGCATGCCACGTGAGGGGCGGAGCTACGAAAGAGAGCAGACTTATGTGGGGATCTGTGTCTCTGCTGTAGAAACGTTCCTGAAGATGAATGAAATGAAGTTAAACGTGAGTTTGGAGTTTAAACCTGCTGAAAAACGAGATGATACGTGTTTAGTCGCTGCTGCACAACACGCACACAATAACATGTTGTTGATGTTGTTGTTGTTGTTGATATTGTTATTGCTGATGTTGTTGATGTTGATGTTGTTGATGATGTTGTTGATGATGTTGTTGATGTTGATATTGTTATTGCTGATGTTGTTGATGTTGATGTTGTTGTTGATTTTGATGATGTTGTTGATGTTGTTGTTGATGTTGATGTTGTTGATGTTGATGATGTTGTTGATGTTGTTGTTGATGTTGATGTTGTTGATGTTGATGATGTTGTTGATGTTGTTGTTGTTGATGTTGATGTTGTTGATGATGTTGTTGTTGATGTTGTTGTTGTTGATGATGTTGTTGATGTTGATGATGTTGTTGATGTTGTTGTTGATGTTGATGTTGTTGATGATGTTGTTGTTGATGTTGGTGATGTTGATGTTGTTGATGATGTTGTTGTTGATGTTGATGATGTTGATGTTGTTGTTGATGATGTTGTTGATGTTGATGATGTTGATGTTGTTGATGATGTTGTTGTTGATGATGTTGTTGTTGATGTTGATATTGTTATTGCTGATGTTGTTGTTGTTGATGATGTTGTTGTTAGTATTGATATTGTTTTTGCTGATGATGTTGTTGTGGTTGTTGATGACATTGTTGTTGTTGATGTTGTTGTTGTGGTTGTTGTTGATGACATTGTTGATGTTGATGTTGTGGTTGTTGTTGTGGTTGTTGTTGATGACATTGTTGATGTTGATGTTGTGGTTGTTGTTGATGATGTTGTTGATGTTGTTGTGGTTGTTGATGTTGTTGATATTGTTGTTGTTGTTGATGTTGTTGTTGAGGTTGTTGATGTTGTTGTTGATGTTGATGTTATTGTTGATGTTGTTGTTGATGTTGTTGATATTGTTGTTGTTGAGGTTGTTGTTGATGTTGTTGTTATTGTTGATGTTGTTGTTGATGATGTTGATGTTGTTGATGTTGTTGTTGATGTTGTTGATGTTGTTATTGTTGATGTTGTTGATGTTGTTGATGTTGATGTTGTTGAGGTTGTTGTTGATGTTGTTGTTGTGGTTGTTGATGATGTTGTTGTTGTGGTTGTTGATGATGTTGATGTTGTTGTTGTGGTTGTTGATGATGTTGATGTTGTTGTTGTTGATGTTGTTATTGTTGTTGTTGATGTTGTTGATATTGTTGTTGCTGATGTTGTTGTTGTTGATGATGTTGTTGTTAGTATTGATATTGTTTTTGCTGATGATGTTGTTGTGGTTGTTGATGACATTGTTGTTGTTGATGTTGTTGTTGTGGTTGTTGTTGATGACATTGTTGATGTTGATGTTGTGGTTGTTGTTGATGATGTTGTTGATGTTGTTGTGGTTGTTGATGTTGTTGATATTGTTGTTGTTGTTGATGTTGTTGTTGAGGTTGTTGATGTTGTTGTTGATGTTGATGTTATTGTTGATGTTGTTGTTGATGTTGTTGATATTGTTGTTGTTGAGGTTGTTGTTGATGTTGTTGTTATTGTTGATGTTGTTGTTGATGATGTTGATGTTGTTGATGTTGTTGTTGATGTTGTTGATGTTGTTATTGTTGATGTTGTTGATGTTGTTGATGTTGATGTTGTTGAGGTTGTTGTTGATGTTGTTGTTGTGGTTGTTGTTGATGACATTGTTGATGTTGATGTTGTGGTTGTTGTTGATGATGTTGTTGATGTTGTTGTGGTTGTTGATGTTGTTGATATTGTTGTTGTTGTTGATGTTGTTGTTGATGTTGTTGTTGATGTTGATGTTATTGTTGATGTTGTTGATGTTGTTGTTGATGTTGTTGATATTGTTGTTGTTGAGGTTTTTGTTGATGTTGTTGTTATTGTTGATGTTGTTGTTGATGATGTTGATGTTGTTGATGTTGTTGTTGATGTTGTTGATGTTGTTATTGTTGATGTTGTTGATGTTGTTGATGTTGATGTTGTTGAGGTTGTTGTTGATGTTGTTGTGGTTGTTGATGATGTTGTTGTTGTGGTTGTTGATGATGTTGATGTTGTTGTTGTTGATGTTGTTGATATTGTTGTTGTTGTTGATGTTGTTGTTGATGTTGTTGTTGATGTTGATGTTATTGTTGATGTTGTTGATGTTGTTGTTGATGTTGTTGATATTGTTGTTGTTGAGGTTTTTGTTGATGTTGTTGTTATTGTTGATGTTGTTGTTGATGATGTTGATGTTGTTGATGTTGTTGTTGATGTTGTTGATGTTGTTATTGTTGATGTTGTTGATGTTGTTGATGTTGATGTTGTTGAGGTTGTTGTTGATGTTGTTGTGGTTGTTGATGATGTTGTTGTTGTGGTTGTTGATGATGTTGATGTTGTTGTTGTTGATGTTGTTGATATTGTTGTTGTTGGTGTTGTTGATATTGTTGTTGCTGATGTTGCTGTTGAGTTTGTTGAAGTTGTTGATGTTGTTGTTGTTGATGATGTTGTTGTTAGTATTGATATTGTTTTTGCTGATGATGTTGTTGTGGTTGTTGTTGATGTTGTTGTTGTTGATGATGTTGTTGATGTTGTTGTGGTTGTTGATGTTGTTGTTGAGGTTGTTGATGTTGTTATTGTTGATGTTGTTGATGTTGTTGTTAATGTTGATATTGTTGTTGTTGTGGTTGTTGATGTTGTTGATGTTGTTATTGTTGATGTTGTTGATGATGTTGATGTTGTTGTTGTTTTTGAGGTTGTTGATGTTGTTATTGTTGATGTTGTTGATGATGTTGATATTGTTGTTGTTGTTGAGGTTGTTGATGTTGTTATTGTTGATGTTGTTGATGATGTTGATGTTGTTGATGTTGTTGTTGAGGTTGTTGATGTTGTTGTTGATGTTGTTGCTATTGTTGATGTTGTTGATGTTGTTGATGTTGATGTTGTTGAGGTTGTTGATGTTGTTGTGGTTGATGTTGTTGTTGTTGATGTTGATGTTGATGTTGTTGTTGAAGTTGATGTTGTTGTTGTTGATGTTGTCGATGAGGTTGTTGATGTTGTTGATGTTGTTGTTGTGTTGTTGTTGTTGATGTTGACATGTATGATTTATTGTCCGTGAGTAGAGATGCATTTCTCAGATTTCAGCATGACACGCTGCTGCAGCGTCACGCAGCAACACGTGGAAACAAAACAGCAACTGACACTTTTGCCGTGAAGTTTGGAAAAATATGAGGAGTCAATGTGTGACAAGTCGACTTCTCTGACTACTTCCTGTTTCAAACAGTACTTCCTGTATACTGTCCCCCGTCCTTTCAGAGAATACTGCAACGAACAATGCGACATGTATAAATGCCTCAGTGTGCACGCTGGCGACAGCTGCCTCGCACGAGTATAACCAAGCCTTCGGCATGTGGACGCTCGGCACGTGTGGACGTTCAGAGCGTGTGGACGTTCGGAGCGTTCCGGCCGATCGTAGCATGCAGACGCTCGGAGCGTGCGGACGCTTGGAGATGCTTAATTGATTCCAGGCACGAGCAGTAAATCGCTGCTCCTCTCCGCCGGGTCACAGCAGACATGTTGAGTTGATCACGCTGTCGCTCATGGATGATAATTGTAACCTGTTCCCCCCCCTCCANCACACACACACACACACACACACACACACACACACACCCACACACACACGCTGCAGCCATTAGCATCAGACAGAAACATGGTGGAGTTTAATTCTCTCTGATGAAGACATGAACCGCAGCAGCAAATCAGACGTGTTAGAATCTGCAGATGTTAAATTTAGTCTGACACACGTGTAAACCTGGAAGAGTCTTACAGAGTGTCAAAGACTCTGAAAATGACACACAACAACCAATACGGAAGAATGTTCTAGACCCATTAGTAATAGCACTAAGTAGATAAAGTTACTAAAGTGAAAGTAATAATGCTTAATGTACTAACTGGTTACTACTTAATGTACTTATTACTTTCACTTTACTAACTGGTTACTACTTAATGTACTTATTACTTTCACTTTACTAACTGGTTACTACTTAATGTACTTTGTTTCGGTCATTCACACACACACACACACACACACACACATCACAGTTTATCATGTTTCACAGACACGTTTAGGCTGAAGCTTAATTAAATTAATTAATGCCGACCTTCTCGCTGTTTAAGAATAAAGTCTCTAGTCACTAATTCATCATCCCACCTTCACCATAATAAACAAAGAAAATACTACATTTACATATATATATATACATTTTCACATACATATGCATACATACATACATCTATACAATCATGATTTCAAAATCAATCATTTGTAGAATTTATTCATATTATTTAATTGCATTAATTACTTTCACTTTACTAGAAAAAAAACTAATAAGCAAATCAGAATCTGGAAACAGAATCAGACAGAAAATCAAACTGAATTTTAACAATAATTTATTATTATTATTATATTATTATTATTTCCAGTAAATTCCTGGAAAAATGGCAGCCAGTCAGAGATGAGTTCCTCATTTGTTCAGAAATATTAAAAAGTGTTATTCGTTCACTAAAAGATTTCTGGATTTTCAGGTAGAAAATGAAAGATAAATTCAGAGTAATCAGAAACCAGAATCACAACACATTTTAGGTAAAACAGAAAGACTGACAGGAATCACAGTTAAACTCAGATTATTTTTACAAATCAATCACATCAGTTAAAGTTCACATCTGTCTGGTATTTCACAATTTTCTAAAACATATTGAAATAGTTAAAAGATTTAGTTTAGATTTAGTTTTCATTTTAATAATTTTATCATTTTAGTAATTATTGCATCATCTTATTATATCATTTAATATAATTGTATTTGAATTTAGTGTTTAATGTCATTTATTTATGTATTTTTTAGAATATGTTTAGTGAATAATTAATTATATGTTTTTCATATTAAAATGTATTTTGTAATTTGTAGATTATAACTTTTCTTTATAATGATCATCTGCGGAGGAATGTGTGATCATTTGACATACTTTGTTCAGATCCTAAAGAAAAATACAAACTTTTCTGGCTTCTGACCGCACTAAAACATCACACCACCGCCTGCTGGCTGACATGTGTATTACACACTCAAATGACCGATAACACCAGTGCTGCGTTCCAGGTTCTTATCTGATCGATCCTCGCATCGTGGCCAGGAAATCAATCTGTCCGCCATCTTTAAGGACATCCCAAAGCGCTTATTTCTGCTCTGAGGAGGAGGAGGAGGAGGAGGAGGAAGAGCTTCATCAGGAGACGTGAGCGAGGAAACGCGAGAGGCTCCTACAGGAAGTCTGTTACCTGACAGACACACCCCTTTACTGGAAGTCTGTTTCTGATTGGACAGATCTGCTACAGCTGATCCGATACAGCAACACGCGCACGATTTCATCAAACATGTAAACAAAAAAATAACAGCAACATCTCAGGTGTAAGATGATTCTGATTATTGATTATTGATTTAGTCTGGTCATCTGATTAAAACGACTGGATGTGTGTTCATGCAGCACTGAATGATAAAGAAACATAAATCAATAAAACGCTCTTATATCTCCAGATTACATCGTCAGATTGTTCTAGGCGTTTGTCAAACTGTCCATGTTAATGTTACAGTAATAATCAGAATATTTCATTATTTTATTAGAAATAAAACACAGCAGCTCCAGGCTGATCACGTGTGACGTCACGGCGTTTCACATGACGCTGAGACGACGTTTCATTTCTCTGAAATTCCTCAGCTCCTCTGTCCTCGCTGCTTTTCCTCGCGTCTTCAGTGGGCGGAGCTAAGCCGCGAGGAAAAGACGCAAGTGAGGGAAACGTGGAAACGAAATAAGAACTTGGAAGGCAGTGCATGATGATCCATCATGACAGCATGAGCGGCATGGCCAACTTCCTGTCATTATGGCATATGCGTGCGTTGTAGGTCAGCTGGGCGTGGTAGAGAGAACATGTTCTAAGTGTTTCCTGTTCTTTGTATTTTTTTTTTTTTTTTGTCTGCATATATAGTTGTGGTATATGCCAAGATTGGCACAACCATTTTTTATATATATGCAATTTAATCTAGCAACAGACAGATAATACTGTATATAGTCCTGTTCTTTGTATTGACTTTGTTCTGCAGTCGGAGTTTGTTTGCTGAGGTCTCTCTCTCTCTCTATCTCTCTCTCTCTCTCTCTCTCTCTCTCTCTCTATCTGTCTGTCTGTCTCTCTGTCTGTCTGTCTCTCTCTCTCTGTCTGTCTCTCTATCTGTCTGTCTGTCTCTCTCTCTCTCTCTCTCTGTCTGTCTCTATCTGTCTGTCTCTCTGTCTGTCTCTCTCTCTCTCTCTCTATCTCTCTCTGTCTCTCTCTCTCTCTCTCTCTGTCTCTCTGTCTGTCTCTCTCTCTCTGTCTCTCTCTCTCTCTATCTACTCTGTCTCTCTCTATCTATCTGCTCTCTCTCTCTCTCTCTCTCTCTCTCTCTCTCGCTCGCTCGCTCTCTCCCTCCCTCTGTGGGGGAGATCAGGTTACACGTTCCGCTGACGGCCTGTGGGAGGGTCGGCCATGACAGTTGGCGGTGGAGAACATGATCCCATAATTTAGATCGGCCGTAAACACGGAGAAACGAGACGCAGACCGGGCTTTCTGAAATGTAACCATGGGAAACGTGGGTCCTGCCCCCGCCCCAACATGAAATACATGCCTTTATGATTACATGAAACATGTTTATCACTGCTTACACAAACACGTAGAAACTATGTGCTTGGCCTTGCGTGTGATGCATGCTGGGAGCTCAGGAAAGCCTTTGATTTCCTGCTCAGGAGATGATTCGCTAACGAGACGCCGTTTAGATTGTCTGAATGTTAGAACAAGACCAACGAATCATCCTGTGTGTGTGTGTGCACGTGTGTGTGTGTGAGTGTGCATGTGTGTGTGTGTGTGTGTGTGTGTGTGCTGCAGCCTCTGTCTGCTGTGTTCCATCAGTAAAACCCTGACGGGAGGCTGCAGGCCTAACGAGTGTAACGAGANCCCCCTTCATTTCCATCCTGGACCCACATCTGCTTTGTGTTAGAGGAAAAGGAGGAGGAGGAGGAGAAAGCAGCACGCCGCCTCCTGATGATGGTTTCTGTCCATAACAGATCTGATTGATTCTCAGCCTCTTCCTGTTTCACCTACTGACTGAGAAAATGGTAATTAGTTGTTTTTGTATAAACATCAGAAAGTTGCTGTTTTTATAAGTTAAAGCTCAGAAATAAAAGCATGGATTCATGTTACAGAACGTAAACATGCTGTGAAACAACACGGAATACATCGTTTACATTAGTCATGTTTGTAAACAAAACAGTAAACAGCTTTATTGATCAGAGTTTGATCAGCTGACAAACGTGAAATGATTTTTCACCACAAAGACAAAACCTTCATTTTGTGAATTAATTTCAGTGTCAAAGGTCATGACTTTAAAGGGTTATCATCCCTTCATTCATTTATCATGTATAATCACCAAAAACCACTTTAGTCATCCAAAACGATGACCTTTAACCTTTCAGAAGCTGAAAGGTTCCTCCTCCTTCTCCTCCTGATTTCCAATAAGCACCTTTACTGATTTACCTGATTAGGTCAAAGTGTAAAAAGCAGAATGATGACTCAATGATCGTTGCCAACGGCGACTCATTGATGCTGTGACTCGTACATGACTCATTTATCATGGTGTAGAGTTGTGGAGGAGCCATGTAGGACTTGTTGACTTGTTTGTTTTTGTGTCAGACTTGGACACGTGACACGTGCAGAGTGTGTTTGGTGCTTTAGTTCTTCAGTTTAATGAGTCTGTGATGCAGCAAACGCAGCAGAGTTGCTGCAGAAATGCAGCATTACAGAGACGCGCTGACACGCTGGAAAATATATGAGAGCTGGAAGAGACTCAATGCTGTTACCGAAAAGCCCCCACACACTGTGCCAACACACACACACACACACACACACACACACACACACACACANAGGGAGGGGAGAGAGAGAGAGAGAGAGAGAGAGAGATGAAAAATTGAAAGTGTGAAATGGAAATTGTTTTAGTTTTTAAATCATCTCTGACATGAAGATGACAGAGTGGGTGGGGCTTAGCAGACTGCAGCCCGCCCCTTGAAGCTGTTTCCATGGTGATAAAATAGTCTGGGACAGACATGCTAGCTGTTAGACGTGTTAGTAGATATTTATTTATCCGTGCCGTCTTAATCCTTCCTGAACAGAGTAACGGCGTTCTGAGCGTGTTCCCAAATCGTTCCTGCAGCGGTGCGAGCAGCACACGCTGGAAAAATGTTCTCATGTTCTTGTTTCTGGATCCGCCTCTGGTTCTGAAAAAAGGATGATTTCATGTGACGGGCACGCTGGGTTAAACGCAGGCGTGTCCATGTGCGTGACCTCTGGATGAGACGCTGCGGTCGCTGTATTTTCTCCAAGTCATGTCCAATTCCAACGCTCGTCCAGTCTGTCACAGCCTGACCACGACCTGTGACCTCACCGACCATGACCTGTGACCTCACCGACCACGACCCGACCCACTCGCTGCTTCCCTCAGTGTGTGTGTGTGTGTGTGTGTGTGTGTGTGTGTGTGTGTGGTATCCTGAGTGTATTGAGTGTGTGTG
>VXCM01006608.1:0-16014 GCA_014773175.1 Lucifuga dentata | reverse complement strand
GGGGGGGGGGGGGAGCGGAGTAATGGGGGTATAATGGAATTGGGGGTGTAATGGGTATAAGGGTGTGTAATGGGGTATAATGGGTGGGGGTGTAACGGGGCAGGTGGTGCAGTAAGATGGCGTGATAATTGCCAGGCAGCACGCTGCACAGTGGGTGGTCCCACACACCACTCTATCTTCCTGCTGCTCTAATGAAAAGCCTTTTAACATCTGATTAGCTTTTAATGGCGCTGTGGGAGTGGGAGTGGGTGTGGCTTAGGTATGACAGAGTGGGAATCAGGCCAGTGTGGAGATACGAGGTTTTGATTTAGGAGCCAAATAATCCATGTCCATCCATACTCAGTGTGCAGGTCTAGAATGTTCTGCTGTTTGTGTTTGTGTATGTGTGTATATAGGTGTGTGTACATGTGTGTGTATGTGTATGTGTGTTTGTGTGTGTGTGTATTTGTGTGTGTATATGTGTGTGTGTGTCTGTGTGTGTGTGTATAGGTGTGTGTGTATAGGTATGTGTATGTGTGTGTATATGTGTGTGTGCGTGTGTATGTGTGTGTGTGTGTGCGCGTGTGTGTGTGTNTGTGTGTGTGTGTGTGTGTGTGTGTGTATGTGTGTGTGTGTGTGTCAGGTTGATGGATGGAGCAGATGAAGTGTCTGATGACAGCTGACAGATGAGGCTCATCATAAATTCTTCATAAAGCTGAATGATGATGATGATGATGATGACATCAGTGATGAATAAAGTTTGCTCAGTAACTCTGACATCCTGTTACTTTGTCCTGTAATGTGGAAGTAATATTTCCTGTTTCCTTCATCCATCCATCCATTTTCTATACCCATTTGTCCTTTTAAAGGTCACGGGGGNGTGGAGCCTATCCCAGCAGTCATAGGGTGGAAGGTGGGGTTCACCTGGACAGGTGACCAGTCTATCACAGGGCTGACACACAGAGACAGATAAGCTCATTCACACCTACAGCAGCATAAAAATCTGATCCTCTCTGTCAGGTCACATGACTAAAGCTGCTGTTTTTATTTCCATAATTTTTGGGTTATTTTCTGGATCAGAAGTCTGGCTGCTGTAATAAAGAACACGTTAAAAAGTTAAACGATTTTCACTTTTAAAGAAATACTCCGACACATCATGACATGATGGCCATCTTTTTGCTGTGTTTTTGTTTTTGGCTGGCAGGAACTCCATTAGGAGTGATGCTGAACTAACAGCACTGATAAAGGTGCACGCTGTCCATGGTGCTGGTCACCATGGCAACAGTAAACAATGTGTCACAGAGCCTATTTCTTAAGCATGCATCTAACAAGAGTTCTCAAAGCTCAATACTATTTTAGCCTGCAGCTCTGAGCTTTAAACAATCAGCAGATGTGACTGTCAGGGAAGATAGATAGATAGATAGATAGATAGATAGATAGATAGATGCTTACATACATACATACATACATACATACATACATACATATACAGGAAATAAATCAAGTATTCAAAGTCTGAGAAAATGGAAGGAAATTCTGAATATATGGACCAAACATCCGAATATATAGAACGCAGTCTGAATACATGGAATGAAAGGCTAAATATATGGGATGAAAGTTCAAATATATGGATTGAAATTCTGCATATATTAATCAAAAATCTGAATATATGGAATGAAAGTGGATCGAAACTCTGAATATATTTAACAAAACTCTAAATATATGGAATTTATGTGTGTGTGTGTGTGTGTGTGTGTGTGTGTGTGTGTGTGTGTGTGTGTGTGTGTGTGTATAAAAGATGTCTCTCAGTGTGGAACTCAGGATAATATAAAAGCACTGATCCTCCAAATTCAACTAAAGCACCACATATAACACAAACATCAGAAGACCAATCTGCAACAGTCTAATATTTCTGCATCACAGAACTCCAGATGTGGAATTTTGTGCTTCTCTACTTTCTCCATGCTGAAGCAACGAGGTGGAGAGATGTCAGCCGAGATTAATGAGGTTTTCAGCTTGTTTGTGGATGGAGTTTATAGGCCAGATTCCTAAAAAAAATCACGTTAAGTACGCATTGTCACACTAAATAAGTGCTGTGACAACTGAAGCTCATTCATAAAGCTTCTCTTATGTTAATCAGAGAAGTCTTATGTTAATCAGAGAAGTTGTTATCAGGTGAGTCTTAGGTAAAAGCTAATGAAGATCAATGTGTTAAAGAGCTGCTTCATATTTATGAGTCAGGATTTATCCTGATTCATCTGGTTTTAAAGCAACATTTACATGTTAAACCAGCAAAGAAACATAAACTCTGCTTCAGAGCTCTGTGTTTTAAATGTAAGCTCCATGTATTTATACTAAAATTATAGGTAAACGTGGGTATTAACCTCCGTACTGGTGTGTGTGTGTGTGTGTGTGTGTGTGTGTGTGTGTGTGTGTGTGTGTGTGTGTGTGTTTGAGAGAATGCTAGATCCCCCATAGTGCAGCAGATGAGGCTTAATGAATAAAGTCAGCACCATGAGAATGTGTGAAATCATATCAAAACTCCATTTAAAAACTGTCTGATCAGCTGAGTGAATTTATCTATCAAAGTTATTGATCACAGTAAATCCAGTTTGAAACGTCGCCCAGATTTCATACTGGTGAAATTTATGATCAGAATGAAACTCATCCTAATTTTAGTGTGATGGTGTTTTTTTTTTTTTTTTTTTTTTTTATCAGTGCTTAATGTAAGGAAATATATGCTGTCTAAAAGATGCTGTAACAGACGTCACGTGTTTGCGTGACGATATTTGCCCATATCAACACGTAAATCACGCACTACCATTTATGAATCGTAATGTATCTTTTATGATGTTACAGGAAGAATCGGCACAGACTTCTCCAAGCATTTTCAGCTGGAGCTCCAGTCAGGCTTTATGCTGCTGAAGTCTGCAGCTGTTAAGTGTTTGACCTGAACCCGTCACTGCATTAGGCTCAGGT
This sequence comes from Lucifuga dentata, assembly GCA_014773175.1. Classification (NCBI taxonomy): domain Eukaryota; kingdom Metazoa; phylum Chordata; class Actinopteri; order Ophidiiformes; family Bythitidae; genus Lucifuga; species Lucifuga dentata. The sequence continues at coordinate 13,056 of VXCM01006608.1, read as the reverse complement.
GTGTGTTGGATTCTCTCAGATGATGCGTAGAGGCTGACCAGGTGTGTGTAGCACTTGGCAGCCTGACAGGAAGCTGTGGCAGCTCTCCATATTAGAGAGTGGGAACTCATTAGGTGCAGCTCTGCCCGCACACACACGTCTGCTGTCTGCTGAGCGTGGATTCCATGCAGCAGGTGCTGCAGCCATTCATCAGGCTTCTGCTTCCACACCACCCACACCTCTACTCCACACCTTCATGTCAGGGATGACACCACACATGTACGCCTCCTCCCACAGAGAGGAGGCTGCTAATCTCTGGATCCAGCACAGAGCCGCTGCTGGCACACGAGTAGGGCTGGATATTGATTCTGACCTTCTGAAGCGCCAACTCAATATTCAATTCAATTTAATTCAATTCTTGAAAATGTTAATTACATTATTGTATAAAAAAGTGAAGACATTCTTTCAAAATATACTGAAAACTTAATGAGTGTAGGGTGACATGGTGGTTCAGTGGTTAGCACCGGGTTCAAGATCGACCAGGTCCTTTCTGTATGGAGTTAGCATGTTCTCCGTGTCTGCGTGGGTTTTCCTCCAGGTGCTCCGGCTTCCTCCCACTGCCACAGACATGCAGGTCAGGTGAACTGAAACTCTAAATTGACCGTAGGTGTGAATGAGTTTGTCTGTCTCTGTGTGTCAGCCCTGTGATAGACTGGTCACCTGTCCAGGTGAACCCTGCCTCTCACCCAATGACTGCTGGGATAGGCTCCAGTCCCCAGTGATCCTTAACAGGACAAATGGGTACAGAAAATGGATGGATGGACTTAATGAGTGTATTAAAGGAAACAGGTTCAGTCTGACCTTTGACCCTTTTGGCACTGATGCTCTTTTAACGCCACATGAAGATTTTGTTCCATGATTCCAGGATTTGAAGCATGTTCCTAAATCCCTCGTTGTCATGGCAACACTGCAAAGATGCATATCCTCCATATAAAAATAATAACTGTCTTATTCTTTTGGCTGGAGGTGAGGCAGATGCAGCTTGCAGGTCGATGCATTTTCTACGTCATCTGTCTTCATTCAGGTGTCGTGCTGCAGATGTCACGGTGGCGTGACGCCTCCTCAAGAGGCTCCACGAGTTCATCGTGTTGCTACAAAATTTTACTTCTGAGTTACATATTTTGAAACATGTTTTTCACTTTCTCTGGACTCGTTTAACATCTGATCTAAACCTGAAGGTGTTGGTGTTATGCTGAAACCTGCGACCCTGCCAAGAATTACATCCACACTTCTGCCCAGACACAGCTGCCATGTTGTTTTTAGTACAAATTTGGTCTTCTAGGCTTTCCATAGTCAAATAGTCACACTACGTCACACAGAACATATGCTGCTAGCGTTCAATTAAAAATCAGACTATTTAAAAAGACTGATTTATGAATCGATAATTGAATCGTTTAACTGTGAATCGCAGTTGGTTGAAACATTGATTTTTTTTTTTCCCACCTCTACATGTGAGGGAGTTTCTGCTTCGACAAAAGCCACATCTGCAGCGCATCAGGCTGATTTCTGCTGCAGCACCTCGCTACACAGCTTCAACTTCAATTTGTACAGAGCTCTTCATCTACCACGTGTGCATGCGTGTGTGTGTGTGTGTGTGTGTGTGTGTGTGTGTGTGTGTGTGTGTGTGCATCATGTAGCTCCTACCAGCCAAAGCTGCTTAACGTTTGTGCAAACGCCTTGATTCCATGACTCCATCCAGGAGGCGCCTCAAAGAATCTTTTTCATAACACATTTTGCATCAGATCCACAGCTACAAATGACATCCGGACATTTGATGCTGTTTGATGCAGGTTGTCAGGCGTCAGAGTTGAAGTTCTCCTCTCTAGTCGTTGAGAAAGCAGCAGTGTCAGAAGCGTTGCCAGCAGACACCAGGCCTGTGGGCTGCAGGCTTCTCTAATGAGCTCCCCTGAGTGGTTAGGGAGACGTCTGTCCTCTCTCTCCTCTCCTTCACTCAGCTTGCCCAGTTTTAATTGGTGGGAGGAAAACGATAGACTTCAGAATTACAGGAGACAATGCTTTGGTCAGAAAACAGAGCACTTACACCTCCTACCAAAGGCTGTGAGTTCTCCAGAGCCTCAGCAGAAAGCCTGACTGACAGCTGGAAGAATCAAATGTGCCAAATACCAAATATCTTCTCATTTTCCATCTAATTTTTTATTGTTGGCTTTGAATATCACAAGTGCTCTCCTGCATTAGAAAGGGTTTGGAAGACTAGAACAATGGCGCCCTCTACTGGCCAGTTACCAACACAGCTACCAAAAAACCCCAAACTGACCAACACAATGTCATTTATCAGCAGCGATTCTGTCTCATAACATCTAGTCGGCTAGGGTTTTTTTTTTTTTTTTTTTNGTTTTTTTTTTTTTTTTTTTGATAGTGGAGTTGTTGCTCACAATTATTAGTGAATTAGTCCAGTTGTTCAGCAGTGTCGTCAGAATGATCCACTAAGTAAACGCTTCTTTACTGGCTCTAGTTTTGAATAATGTCAGAGTTAACTGAGCTGAATAAAAACTCTCAGCAGGTTTTCAGTTAGAAACATTACTAAAACATAAGCTGCAGCTCCATTCCTTCACAATTTCACGGTGCAAAAATCTGAGCCGCGCAGAAATCCTTTCCTTCTGAAATCAAAGTTTCATCACAGCTTTTACGACATGAGAGCCGCTGATGCTCTCAGAGCTGCTGTGATGGAGCTGTCTTCCCTCAGCGTTCTGTATTTAATGCAAAAATTGCAAGAGTTACACTGGGTAGGCATAACTTGCAATGTGACCGAATGTGATGACATAACATGATGTGTTTGAAAAACATCCAAACTTTTAACATGCATAAAGGTACTGCATGAGGTTAAAGCGGTTTCAGGTTTGGTACAATATAGTGAAGCATCGATAGACATGAAGGTGGGAGAGAGAGAGATTTGTATTTGTATGTCTTTTTTTTTTTCTTTGTGTGTGTGTGTGTGTGTAAATCTAGTTATGGTAAATGTACTGTATGTATGGATTAGGGAAAGGCAGAATAAAAAATGAGTCAATAAGTAAATATTTGACATAACTAGATTGATTAGTAGAAAAGAGGAACAGTCAGAAAAAATCCTGATGGAGACAAAGACAAAGTTCCTCAGTAGAGCGAGAAGTGGACTTCCAGTCACAGCAGGCCTGGACAGGCAGGGTGGTGATCCACAGTGCCCTGTTTATTGATTTATTGATTTAATTAATTATGATGCTGTAGTTGTTGGTATTGATGGTGGTGGTGTAGCTTCTGTTGGCTTTTCTAGTCTTTTGTTACTTTATTAAATGCAGTAATTGTGTGGGTGTGGAAGCTGGTGAGTCAAATGAAGCTGAAGAAATCTTTCTGCAGAGGAATAAATCAGCACATAAAGTCTGATAAAAGGTCATTATTCTTTACTGGGATATATATATATATATATATATATATATATTTTTTTTTTGTTTTTGTTTTTTTTTGTGAAATATTTTAGTTCAGTTTGTTAGACTTCAAGGATCGTTACTGCCCTCTCAAGATCAAAGTTACACAACAGGAGCTTCAGTGTGTTTTTTTAATTGCATGCTTTAAATTTTTATTTTGCATGTTATTTTACCAGAGTGGAATAACAGTGTGTAGTTTTAGGTGTTACAGATGAAAAGTTTCTAAAGGCTTTCCTCTGCAAGCAGTGAGCTTCTCTTTGTGTCCAGCTGATGTGGCTGCATGGTCGCTCGCTGTTGCTCCACGTTTCTGCACGTGGCTGCATGTCACCGTGTGTAGCTTCATGTCACTGCATGTAGCTTCATGTCGCTACATGTGGCTGCATGTCGCTTCATTTGGCTTCTTGTTGCTGCATGTCGCTTCATTTGGCTTCTTGTTGCTGCATGTCGCTTCATTTGGCTTCATGATGCTGCATGTAGCTTCATTTGGCTTCATGTTGCTGCATGTCGCTTCATCTTGTTGCCATGTGGCTGCATGTAGCTTCATGTCGCTACATGTGGCTGCATGTTGCTTCATTTGGCTTCATGTTGCTGCATGTCACTTCATCTTGTTGCCATGTGGCTGCATGTAGCTTCATGTCGCTGCATGTGGCTGCATGTTGTTACATGTAGCTTCATGTTGTTGCATGTGGCTGCATATGGCTGCAGCGTGTGAAACCGCTGCTGTGATGTCACAGGCTGTCCTGCTATGAGCAGCTTATGGAGAAAAGGTGACAAGCTGCTTTATCTTCATTAGCATAATTATGACACGTCTCCACACGTGTGCTGGAAGCATACAGCTTTATCAGCGTGTGTTCTGTTGAATTCATGTGAGACAGATTCAGGTGAGGAGAGTCAGGTAGAGGCAGAGGAAGCGTGAGAGCCTCTGTTAGGATGCTTTCACATGACCAGCGGCAGAAAGTGAACTACGTGTTGCTCATCTCACTGTTTATGTTCCCTGTAGCCTGCACCTTATGTAGCAGCATGCATCATCAAGAAGACAGCCTGCGTGGATTATTCAGCACTTTATGATCTAATTCACTCTGACTGCTGACGTTTCATCATGCAAACACCTTTCTGCCCAAAGTTTTAAAGCTGTTCTGTACAACTTGTAAAATTGCTTTTCTACACCAATGCCGCTTCCTTTTAGTCACATAACTATTCTCTCTTTGGTTATGTGTTGGAAAAGTCATTGTCAGATGGGTCAAAGTTGAATGTGGCTGAACTTTAAGCATAGCGGCAAAGAGGAGAATCTGCTGCTGAAGGTTACGTTACCATGGAGCTGGGAGTCATCGCTCAGCTCCCAGAACAAATAAGGTTCACCCACGTCATCACGCCACTTAGCTGTTATCATGTGAGAGAACTTTTAGCTTCCATGAGCGGTGCTTCAGAGATCGCTGCAGCCACGACCCACGGCAAGCAGCTCCACAAAACTCAGAAGAGGAGCTGTGAAGTTCACCCAGCTTGTTGCTGAACAAGAGTATGAATGGATGAACAGAGGTCATCAGATCTGATCTTTAGCAGGTGATGATTTTCCCTCCAGAGCTAAATATGACACTAAACTTAAATACGCTCTGAAGCCCAAATCCACTATAAGTCTGTATTTGAGGCCACAAGCTAAACTAAATCTGTAATTTCACTCCACTTTTTGGTTTTCTGCCACAGGAAGTACAGCTAGCTAACGCTCCAGCTATACTTGAATGAGTCAGCATCACTTCCTGTTTGTCTTGCATCTCTCTGATTGGCTCTCCTCCTCATGTGACTTTCTTGGTATTCGCCAGGTGTTTCTGCTTCAGGTGGAGAANTTGGCTCTCCTCCTCATGTGACTTTCTTGGTATTCGCCAGGTGTTTCTGCTTCAGGTGGAGAAACTAATCTGTTGTGTTTCCACTGTTAGCTGTTAGCCAGTTAGCTTGTAGCTGAAGCATTTCATACAACAGAGCAAATAATTCATCAGATGCTGACATGACACTTTCAGACATGTTTAGTTTCTTCTTCTTGCACATGTGAAACCGTATGAATGTATCATCACACTGCAATATTGTCAAGATTGTGACATGACAAATTTTTACTGTATTCAAAAGATTACACAGGTAATTTATGAACATACATGTATGAGATGGCACAAACCTAATTCCAAATTAGTTATACTGAGTCTCTCTCTTTTCTTACTCAACATCAGAATAATAACCAGCTTGCTGGCTGTTTTTGTAGTTGCAGGTACAGATAGGAAAGCTTTAAACCTCTGCGACGCTTTAAAGCCAAAGCTGAAGTGGAGCTAAACAGGGAGAGGCCACCTGTCAGAGGCAGCCATTAGCAGGAGATCCTATTAGCACTAATCCTATAGGCGCAGTGGTACGAGTGCTGCAGCGTTCCACTCTCTCTCTCTGTTCTCTGGCACCGCTGACAGTCGTGCTGCCGCATCGGCCGTTTGGCGACGGCCCTGTGACAGCCAGGGTTATCACGGGGCACGACCCCTGGCAGACTTCCTGTTGGGTGGATAGAGAGCCTCCGTCAGGATATTAATGCCGCTCCATGCCAAATGCAGCTTACACTCACAACAGTAAGTCGTGTTTTTTTAGTTCTTCTCTACTCCTTAAAGGACCATACTAGCCATTTTGCACATTTAAGCCTGATATATTTAATTTTCGTACACGTAACGTTACTGACAATCATTTTCCAAAGCATACTACTGGAACGGTGAATTAAAAATGTTTTTCCTACCTTCCAGACCTCCATTGGTTTCAGTTCATTCTGCTATTAAAATCAACTTGTTGATACTGTAAACGTTCTTGGGATAGGTAATCCATCATCACCAACAAGACGTGTATTCAGGTTTTTTTAGAAGTTATGTAATTTTAGTGTTTAAGCTCAATAAAAAGCGTGGAGTGAATGTATGCCTCCACCGGGGAATATAGTCCCAAAAGAAGACCTGCGTTTATGGAAAAATTTAAAGGACCGTGACTTCATAAGGCTGTGTAACTATTAGCAGGAGAAACATGGATTTTTAAGGTGGGTGTATCACTTGAATATTTGATTTTGAAAGATTAAGAGATTTAGCAAAATATCAGGAAAGCTGAAATACAGTTTTATCCTTTGGGAAATGATTGTCAGTATCGTAACATGTATGAAAACTGAATATATTAGGCTCAAACATGCAAAATGGGTGGTATGGTCCTTTAACAGATTTGGTCGCGTCACCAATGTACATGTTCATGATGTGTCAGCTCTTGTGACGGAAGAAGCCCACACACTTAGAGGAAGCAGTAATATGTATTGATTAATGCATTGTTGCAGCTGCAGGTCCTGAGCTGCATGTGTCATGTAGGTCAAATAACGTGTGATAGAGCTAAAATCATCTACATTCTATAGTTCTACAGTTTATATATCGTGTATAATGTCAAGATAAAGATATTTTAATATCAAGGTAAAGCTATTTGAAGCAAGAAAAGCGTCAAGTGAAACTTTTTTTTAAAGCAGGATGGATTTTTGTATGTGCTGGGTTTTTCTTTTTTGTTTTGGTACAGTTGCAATTCGCCATCCCTTACTCAGTCACTATTTCATTGCCATCAAACTCAGCTCATCTCATTAATTATGAGTGGCTGAAATAAAAAGCTGCATGCATCCGTGCTTCTCTTTGGCTGCAGAGCAGTTGCTGCCACGCTTCTCTCTCGCTGTAAATGACCTTGCCGCTCTGCCAACTGAAGAGGCAAGGACTTGGCTGAATCAGGCTGGACACACAACACCACGGAGAGAGAGAGAGAGAGAGAATGAGGGGGAGGGGCCGGGTTGAGTCATGAGAATGACAGGAGGAGGGAGACAAGCTTAGTGTGCAGGAGACAGAGGAGAGAGGTATGGAAGGTGGAGGGGGGTGCCGGTGGGGCCGACCCGTCTCTCTGTAGCTGGAGGAGAATTTGGAAGGATGGAAGGATGATCCCGAGCTTTCATCCTGCCAGCGTCTGCTCTCTCTCCCCGCTGGTAGGGCTGCTTTCACTTTCACTCTGATGTGTGTCTTTCCCTGAGGTCGGTCAGTTTTGTTCTTATTTTCGTTCCGGTAGCGAGTCGACCTGTGTGTTCTCCTTTTTAAAAAGTGTTGTTCATGACAGAGAGAATGGAGAGAATGCTGAATATACCTCATCTGTTTACACTCCAGGCAGGTGTCTGGCTGCAGCTGCTGTCCATCCTCTCCATCCCTCTGTCTTTTCTCTCTCTCTCTCTTTTCTCTCTCTCTCCCTCTTTCCTGGATTCTGGTGCTTCATGCTTAGCTTTCTGGAGGTCGCCCTCTCTCCTCCTGCGTTTCTTCTCCCTCCTCTTATGCAGCAGTCGCTCTGTCCTCCAGACAAACTTGGACATTTTTTTTTTTTTTTTTCNTTTTTTTTTTTTTTTTTCCTTCCTGCTGCATCCTGGTTCGGAGCACGTGGCTGCGCTGTATTGCTGAGCACAGAAAGGCTGTGTGACCAATCCCTATCGATTCTTTAAACAGACCCAGGAATAGTTCATTACATCAGGCTGCTCTCTGCTGACCCACACAGTCCACTCTGAGTGGACCAGCTCCTTTGCCATTACTGCAAATTAGATTGAGGAGCAGCATGGATCATTCACTAACACTTCCCTTATCATGCTTATCCTAATACTTTTTTTTTAGAGCATGCATAATTTCATCAATCTGAGTCTGGGCTCCTGTCTGCAGCACAGATTATGTGTGATCTCCATATTATTTCATCTCTGAGGCCAGACCTGTTTTTGGTTATTCCCTGAGGGCTTCTGATTTTTCTGGTTGGCTGGATTATAAAGCATTAAGCTGCTTGGTATCAGATAATTCTACACGGATGAAATGCTGGGTAGTTTAGAATTAGAATGGGCTCGTCCGTGTCGCTGCTTTTGTTCATTGGATATGATGTATTCACAGATCTGTAACTACTTTGCTAATTATTTAACGTTCATTAGGGCTCCTCCTCAGACCCCATCAGAAGGGTTTCACACGCATGTTCCTGGGATTCAGAGCGGCAGCAGCTGATGAGTCATCTGGGGTTGTGGTTGTGTCTGAGCAGCGATCGGCCTGCTCGTTCCCTGTCAGACCAAGGAGACTTCACTTTACACACTAGGACACACACACACAGCACGGTGACTCCAGTCCTGACCCAGCGTTCACCAGTAGCAGCCGTTTGAAAGCTAGCTGGCCAAAGTGCGAGCTCAGCTTTAAGAAGTGAAACAGTGTGTCTGTCAGAGAAACCAAAAGCTTAAAGAGTGTTATGAGAACGCAGAGAGAAGCACAGGACTGATGTGTTTGGTTTATGATGAAACATGTTGTGAAGCGTCATAGCATGAAATGCCAGGACATCACTTTGAGGTAAAGTTGAGTAAGGTTCCTCACCATGTTTGCTTCAACATGCAGCTGTGAATCAGCATTTTCAGCTGAGACACTGACGGACTTAACACACACACACACACACACACACAGTTGTGAAGAGGTTAATCCAGAATTAAATGCTCTCCATTTGAAATTCACCTATTTCACTTTTGTGATCTGGCTTTTTGGGTTTTTGCTGGGCTCCTTAAAGGACCATACCACTCATTTTGCCTGTTTGAGCCTAATATATTTAATCTTCATATATGTTACGTTACTGACAATCATTTCCCAAAGCATAAAACCATATTTCAGCTTCCCTGATATTTTGCTAAATCTCTTAATCTTTTAAAATCAAATATTCAAGCGATACACCCACCTTAAANCGGTGGAAACACACATTCACTTCATGCTTTTTATTGCACTTAAACGCTAAACTTACATATCTTCAAAAAAAAAAAAAAACCTGAATACACGTCTTGTTAGTGATGATGGATTACCTATCCCAAGAACGTTTCAAGTAGAGACAGTCCCATTTACAAATGAGTTCTGTTCCTATGGCTGACTTTAAGTAAGATTCGTACGTAAGACAGAACAGTTACGTAACCTGCATATCTAGCGTATATATTTTACCTTTCTATGCATAAAAAACACTTCCAGATATACTAGAACATCTTAAACAAAATAATGCAGCTGAACCGCTGACGACACGCAATGTTTTGATGTGCGTCATAAAGTAGTGCTCCATTCATTATTATGAATCATTGTATGTAACTCAAATTTTTAATTTAATAGGCTTTATGGCGGTTGGTTNTTCATTATTATGAATCATTGTATGTAACTCAAATTTTTAATTTAATAGGCTTTATGGCGGTTGGTTCGTAAGTATGGACTGTTCGTAAGTCAGACGTTCGTAAGTCAGGGACTGCCTGTATCAACAAGTTGATTTTAATAGCGTACCACAATGAACTGAAACCAATGGAGGTCTGGAAGGTAGGAAAAACATTTTTAATTCACCGTTCCAGTAGTATGCTTTGGGAAATGATTGTCAGTAACGTTACATGTATGAAAATTGAATATATTAGGCTCAAACATGCAAAATGGGTGTTATGGTCCTTTAATGGCAGTTCTTGTTTAAATGGAAAAACATCGTTCCCAAAAAGCGAAACAGCAGATGATGATGAGGCTTTAACAGGATGCTGCTGACGCTAATAATCTGAACGTGTCGCTCAGAAACTGCAGCTCAGAACACGCTTGTCACTAAATCTGAATGCAGCCCAAAATGCAGAAATGCATATTTCTTGCACCTTCTGCACAACTGGTTCACTGATCTCCGTCTGTTGTTTTTCATGGTTGCAGTTTAGTGTGAAGTAAGTTGATCTGTCTGAAAGGTAAAGAGAACAGGAAGCACAGAAACACAGGTGTGAGTGGCGTTTTAAGTGACACAGGCCGTCTTTGTGTGTTTCTGCTGAGATCAACTAAACGGCACTTTCGTAGCGCGAGTTTGACCAAGGGAAACGGAACAGTTTGTTCTTTCCGCTCAGCGTCCACGGAAAAGTGGACGCTACTTGGAGCACAACGTGTCCCGTCTGTTTAATGGTAATCTTGATGGATGTGTCCATGGTTCATTTGCACACTGATTAAGACCATGAAGCAGAAAATCAGAGCATCCTCGCGACTCTTCTCGCATGAGCAGGTTTGCCTTTCAGTACGGCTCGTACCCATCAGCAAATATCAAATATACTTTTCAAAGTCTCCAAGAACAAATCTGGAAGTACCTGACGTTCCAGGAACATTATGACCAGGTTTGTGTAAGCTAGCATCTGTTTTGTCCATTTGTGGAACTCTGCATTTGTAGCCAAACGACTCTCGGTGGTTTGGCTGCTGACTTTTCCAGTTGCTGAAGGAAAACATTTCCTAAACTTCCTGTCGCTGCAATCTGGAGAGAGATGATTGGCTGCAGTGTCTCTGGATTTCAGTCTTTCTCTATGATCACAGAACTGATTGTTTCTTTATATTTTATTTTATTTTTTTATTGGTTTTAAACAAATAGTACCAGAAAGTAAAAGACAGAAAAACAAAAATCACACAATAAAAAAGTAATAAACTGAACACATTAACCTGGGACGTGCCTTTAGTATAAATCATATATGATGCTAATTCTTTGGAAAGGAAAGAAAAAAAAAACCATATTCATTCATCATACTACATATGATGGGTGAATAGATGTAATTTTCCCCAAACCTCCTCAGATTTGTCTTACTGTGCCTTCTGGATAAAGTTATTCACTCCATAATAAAAACCTCACTTTCTAGTGATTGCTTTCTTACTGGCAGCACACAGAAGTATGAGTAGATATTTAGAATTTAAACTTATATTCACAGAAGACCAGGCTGCCACATAAAGCGTGTCCCACCTATAAGGCATTTCCTGTCCAAATACTTTTTGCAAAACTTTATGAACTTTTAACCAAAATATGGTAATCAATGGAAATGACCAAAATAGATGCTAATGGTTAGCTACCTGTCAGCCACAATTTCTCCAGAAATCAGGAGTTTTAGTGGGATAAGTTTACTGGATAGGTGTGATAAAGAACCATATCAGGTTTTTCCCGCAGAATTCTCTCCACGAAGCCGATCAAGGTGTTTTCCATTGTAATTCACAAAATGTTACCCAATCCTCATCTATTATGTTCAAATGACTCTCTCATTCCCATTTTAATGTAACCTGTGGTCTTTATTTTGACGAAGACTCCTGTAAAGTCTTGAGATGGTTTGACTGCCCAAATCTGAGCCATAAGTATTTATTAATATTCGCCAGTACTTTTATTTTATCTTCTTTAAGGTTTTCATTTAGATAATGGCACACTTGGAGAAATCTATAAAAATCAGTATTGCTTAGGCCGTGACGAGTTTCAGATTAAAGCGCCTCACAGCCCCCAATGGCAAAAGTACAGCAGGCCGTTAGAGCTGAATGTTCATCAATCAGATAAGAAGTGGATGTAATTCATACAGCAGACAGTGCCATCAGCAGTTTCCAGTCCTGGAGTTTGTTGTCTTGGAGTTTATTACATCAGACATGTAAGCTGGAAATCACAGATAAGAACAGCAGCAAGTCTCAAATATTACATTCAGCCTCTCACTCCTCTATGGTCTGAGAGCTAACTAACCAGAACTAAGAGTTACTGTTTGTCCTCAGATTCTTCTTCATCTTTTGCCCTAAATTACTTATTTCAGAGATGAAGGATGAGGTCTTTACATTGAAATATTTCAGGAAACTAATGCATTTTGAATACTAAGATTAGAAGTGGTTACTGGAGTTCAAACACGGATTTTCTTTTGAACAGAATAAATTGGTAAGAGGCTTTTCTTTAACGTATGGGAGACAGAGCCAACAAAGTCAAAGGTTAAAGAGCGGCGAGTGGAAATAACACCGTTTCATAATAAGTCATAAAGCTTTAAGGCTTTCAAGATGCCTCAGAGGTGAAAGCACTTCTTAAGCACTTCAGTAAGATGGAAGACACTGAAAAACATTTGTTAGGTATTATTTACAGGAAAGTCAGATTTGATGGAAGTAGAATTCATCAAGTTCTTTCAATACGATGAGAGCTTTTTAAATGAGCGACAGCAAAACTGAAGCTTGTTCTGCTGTTGTACATGTTTGTACATGTTTTGGTGGTAAAAACTAGGACGTGTTCACATTATTTGCACGTATGTCTCAACTTCAGGTGATGGTCACACAAATTCAATTTTGATTGGTTCTCAAACTGTGCTACGTACATTGGAGGGTACTTAGAGCACGTTGTGGTTTGTGGGATGACTGGAAGTTTTTGCAGAGGATCAACACAATTGAAATCTGTGGAAATTCTGCTATTGCAGCTAATTATTCATGGTTAAAATGGGTTTTATTAAGAAATACATTTTAGGTTTGATTATGTTTGTCTTTTAATTAAAAGTTTGATTTTTTTTTTTTTTTTTTTTTTTTGTTCTCCGTGGGTGTCTAACTTTTTGTGCTCAACAGACACCAACGCTCTGATCTGTAGAGACTGAGGAGGACAACACACGATGAATGCATTTCCTGTAAATGTGGTTTCTGCTTTAGTGTTGTTGTGGGACAGCAGCCATGCAGCCAGTTAAAGGACCATGCCATCTATTTTGCATGTTTGAGCCAAATATATTCAATTTTCATACATGTAACATTACTGACAATCATTTTCC
>VXCM01006607.1:0-10624 GCA_014773175.1 Lucifuga dentata | reverse complement strand
TTTTTTTTTTTTTTTTTTTTTTTTTTTTTTTTTTTTTTTTTTTTACTCCCCACTTTATTTTTTTTTTTCACACACGACCCCTAAGGGGCTCTCCACATATTAATATTACACAGCAATAAAATATTGCAATGTAAATGTGCCAGGGTTAGCTAGGTAGCTAATTTACACCAGCAGTCCCAACACACAAGAAGAAAAGAAACAGTAATTAAAAAACCAACAACAATGACAATATTAATAATAATGATAAAAAAGAAACATATAAAAGAAAAATACCAATATATTACAGGTGAAAACGAACCACTTCTGGCTTTAGAGCTCAAAGTTTTATTCCTAAAATCTCTAAATGCCATTTGGAGCCAACAGGTGAACCTGCTGCCACTTTTTATATAAACGTATAGTTTGTATTAGGGCTGTGCTCTCTCTCTCTCTCTCTCTCTCCCTCTCCAATTCTTAAAGGTTGATAGGAGCTACGACGCAGCAGGAACCGCCACGTCAGTCGCTGCAGACCAGAACATGAAGAGCTCTGTCACAGCAGAATCATCTGTAATGAGAGCAGAGAGAGAACAAACCTCGCTTTCAAAGAAGTGCTGAGATAAAAGCAAAACACCTGTCGTGTCCCTGATATCACGCTGATTTCTGTCTGTGCAGAAAATGATTTCCTTTTATCATCAGAGGAGTCAGAACAGCAGGAATTGCCTCTCCAAGGTTTCTTCCACTTGTTTCCTTACATGTTAAGGTTTTCTAGGAATTTTGTCTTCTTAAGGCTGGTTTATGTCTTCATACGGACACGATGAGGCAGTGGATGCACAGAAAATGTGCCGCCAAAATGGTCACCTCTCAACATTTCAAACAAGGCAGACAGCATCCACGTGACCTAAATGTGCCATCATCATCATCAACGATTGCCCAAGAAGAAAGGAGCAACGGACAGAGGAGGCGAGGAAGTAGCACCTCCATCATTCCTCCATCAGCAATTATAAAGTCTGAAAAATGGCTGCCAGGAGATACTCGTACTCTGGGACCTGAGGAACGTTCCCGTCACAGGAAGTGGAAAAATCTACATGTCTGATATGTGAAGGTCAGGAAGAAGACCAAAGCAGCAAATGGGATCCAGTGGAGGTAAAGAGGCTCACATGCTGCAGCGACGTCCTGAAGCAAAGAGTAACTGGTCAGAGGTTGTTGTTATACACAGTCGCCATGGAAACGAGAGCCATGAACACGGGACACCTGGATGGTCGTTTCAGTGTCATTTGTCCACATGGTGTCCGTGCTTCAGGCCTTAGACAGCTCCAGCCTGGAAAGCTCTTTGATATGCTGGTATTAGCAAATAAATTTAAATTAAAACTTGACTTGATTCTGAAAATTTTTATGTTCCAAAATTCAGTAACTTTCAAATGACAGAATAAAGGAGCCACAGCTGAGCTTTTTTTTTCTTTAACAAAAAAGACAAAAAAAGATGTTGAGAATAACATCTGAAAGGACCATACCACCCGTTTTGCATGTTTGAGCCTAATATATTCAATTTTCATACATGTAACGTTACATCAATCATTTCCCTAAACATACTACTGGAACGGTGAATTAAAAATGTTTTTCCTACCTTCCAGACCTCCATTGGTTTCAGTTCATTCTGCTATTAAAATCAACTTGTTGATACTGTAAACGTTCTTGGGATAGGTAATCCATCATCACCAACAAGACGTGTATTCAGGTTTTTTTAGAAGTTATGTAATTTTAGCGTTTAAGCTCAATAAAGAGCGTGGAGTGAATGTATGCCTCCACCGGGGAATATAGTCCCAAAAGAAGACCTGCGTTTATGGAAAAATTTAAAGGACCGTGACTTCATAAGGCTGCGGAGAAACATGGATTTTTAAGGTGGGTGTATCACTTGAATATTTGATTTCAAAAGATTAAGAGATTTAGCAAAATATCTGGAAAGCCAAAATACGGTTTTATCCTTTGGAAAATGATTGTCAGTAACGTAACATGTATGAAAATTAAATATATTAGGCTCAAACATGCAAAATGGACGGTTGGTCCTTTAATACTTGAGAAAAAATTTTACTGTTACAAAAACAGTTGTAATTTTATGGAAGATGGTGAAATGTTTTGATAAAGTAAAAAATTTGAAGAAAAATATTTAACATGAATGAGAATATGGACTTTTACAAAAAACGACGTGACCATTTTCGTGCCTGGTGGCGTGCAGCGCGCCTCAGCCACGTGAGGAAACTCGCTGGTGGTTGCAGGCCAATCAGAGCAGCTCCTCGCCATGCCATTTGGTCATGTGATCACACCATTGTCACTCCTGCCAGACTTGAATATAATCCATAAAAATATCCAGAATGAAAACAACAAAAAACAGAAATGACTTTGCATTGAACTGCCTGACTGTTAATGCTGGTAATTTTCTGTAAAATGACAATGATTTTTCTCAAAATATCATTGAGTCTAACTGTCTGTCACACTTTCATCAGCACAGGTGAAACTAAATGTCTGGCTTTTTTTTTTTTTTTTTTTTTTAATCAGGAAATCCCATAACATGCCTCATTTAGCCTCATTTAGCCTCGTTTAGCTTCCCTGCAGCCTAATTTTGTTGGAATAGGAGCCATTATTTTCTAAGTAGTGGAAATAAGGTGTTTTTTTTTTCAACCAATCACAGGACAGAATACTGAGCACATGATGCATTTCCTCATCTAAACAAAGGTGAGAAAAGTACATTTTCTCCCCGAGTCTTTCAACGCCCTTCAAAGTCCTTACATAGAAGCATGAGTGATGGCTCGTGTGCCATTGTGTTTCCTGTGTTGTGGTCATTGTGTGCGTGTGTGTTTGTGTGTGCGTGTGTATGTGTGTGTGTGTGAGTGTGCGAGTGCGTGTGCTGTGGCAGGGACACAAAGAGTACGGTGAGTCTCTGGTGATTTCACATTGATTCTCCTCCCGCTCATGCAGCAGCTCTGCAGAGAAATGACAACAACATTCATCATCTAACCGCTCGTTTCTATAGACAGCCTGACAGGGTAGCAGCGCGTCGTGTGTGTGTGTGTGTGCATGTGTGTGTGCGTGTGTGTGTGTGCGTGTGTCAGAGGTTCCATTTACTCCATTACATTGACTTAAGTAACTTTTTTTCACAAAATTGTAATTTACTGAGTAGTTTTAGTGCAGGATACTTTTAACTCATACTTGATTATCTTTATGAGGATAAAAATATACTTTTACTACGTTACATTTGGTCGCACTCTTTGCGTTACATTTGATTTCACCGTTTGAATTCAGTTTTTCTATCATTATCAGACACTACACTGTCTGCTTCCTCTCCCAAGTAGCGACGCCCCCACCCACCGTTTCCATGGTTTTACCTGGAGCAGAACAGTCATGGCAAAATCAACAGCAGCAGGTTTAGAAGAGGCACATCCCTGCCACACATTCAAATGCTGTTTTCTTTTCAGCTACATAACGCGTTGCGTCTTTCTCTGCTAAAAATGTGACATTTCAGCTTCTAAGAATCAACATGGAACTTGAGGAAACATGTGGCAGTAAGCTACAATGTTAGCTACTTAACTAGCTGCTGCTGCTAATGCTAACTCAAGTTTTCCCGTTCTATTCTCAGTAAATTCATGAAGCTAACCTAGCTACTTATCTAGCTGCTGCTGCCAATGCTAACTCAAGTTTTCCTGTTCTATTTTGAGTAAATTCATGAAGCTAACCAAGCTAACTGTCTTAACTAGCTGCTGCTGCTAATGCTAACTCAAATTTTGCTGTTGTATTGAGTAAATTCACGAAGCACCCAGCTACTTAACTAGCTGCTGCTGCTAATGCTAACTCAAGTTTTCCTGTTCTATTCTGAGTAAATTCATGAAGCTAACCTAGCTACTTAGCTAGCTGCTGCTGCTAATGCTAACTCAAGTTTTCCTGTTGTATTCTGAGTAAATTCATGAAGCTAACCTAGCTAACTGTCTTAACGAGCTGCTGCTGCTGCTATTGCTAACTCAAGTTTTCCTGTTCTGTTCTCAGTAAATTCATGAAGCTAACCTAGCTAAATGTCTTGGGGCCAGGCCAGAATTGTCATGACTTATGTGGTAAATATTTGATTTATTACTGTCTACTGTTTCTTTATATGATATGATTTCGACTGTATTAGAAGCTACATGTGGCTAATTTGCTTTTTTTTTTTTTTTTTTTTNTTTTTTTTTTTTTTTTTTTTGCATGATTGTGTTTGAGATTCATAAATCATTAAAACTGGCATTACGTTAAAGGACCATACAGGTTTGAGCCCAAGAAGTAACCCACAAAAATGTACATTACTCTCAACAATTTTCCAAAACATACTAAAATGGTAAATTTTAGAATTGTTTTTCTTACCTGCCAGGCAGCCATTGCATGCCAGTTTATTCCAGTATGCTACAAAAATCAACTTGTAGAGATTTGAAAAATTATTTGAGATACACAGCGAACCACACAGTTATTTTTCAACGTTTTAATTCAGTTAAAAGTGAATAGAGACTTCTGAGTTTAACACAGAGAAATATTGCATTCAGGGCTGCTGAATAAATTAGATTTTATACTTGTCTTACTACTGATTTTTGTTGCTTCAATGCATTCGGCTATTTAATTCATATCTTTTTTACGATATCCATGTTGGATAATTCTCTTCTGTGTTCTGGTTCCCAACATCATTGTGTGTCGTTGATGAGCTGAAGGTTAAATCTCTCGTCAGTTCTTCACCACAGCACCTGAATGCATCATCAGTAAAAATTCTCATATTGCTCTGTACTTTCAACTGCATTAAATTGCTCAAAATGTGGAAAATAAATAAATAAACTTTTTAATTTATTTGTACTAGCTCACATCTGGTTCCTGAATTTGGAAGTTTTCCTAAAAGGCTGCAGGCTGTGTTTTGGGTGATTTGAAGGGTGGAGTCACAGCGAGAAGAACATTGCTGCTGCAGTCTTGGGAAAGCTTAAAATATTCCTCTCTCTTCCTCCTCCTCTTCCTCCTCCTGCAAGATGTTTTTGTCGGTTCAATCCACAGAGGAAATGCATCCTTTCATACGCTGCACAAACAGCTACTGATGCAACAGCTAACGTGTGACAGCAAGAAGCCGTTTGAGAAACCGCCGTCTGATTAATAATTCTCTCTCAAGTGAGATTTCAAACCCAAGTCAGTGCAAATGCAAATATGTAAATATGTATTATATTAATGCAGCGCTGAGATTCAACAAAAGAGGATGAGTGTGACGGAAATCAAACATTAATAATGTCTGAAGAGAGAGAAATCACAAACAGCAGATTAAAGATGCGACTCTTAAATCTTTATTTACGTTTGATATTTTCTAATCTTAAAGCTGCTTTATGTGATTTTTTTTATATGAATACTGAATCAACGGACTAATGTGAATGAGCTGCTCATAACATTCAGAGAAACTCGTGAAGATTCAGGCCTAGTCCACACTAATGCGGATTTTTTTTNTTTTTTTTTTTTTTTTTTAACTACTATTAACTATTTATTTAATTATTTTAAATTTTTTATGGATATTTTCCCCCACAACAAATTTCTTTAAATTTCTTTGGGAAATGATTGTCAGTAACGTAACATGTATGTAAATTGAATATATTAGGCTCAAACATGCAAAATGGGTGGTATGGTCCTTTAAGATGTTNTGGGTCTGAACTGTCAATCTGCACTGTAGCAGCGTTTTTCTTCCATAACAAGCAATAAGCCTGATGTGAAAATAAATCTCATACAAATAGAATATAAATATAAATAAATAAATATAAATGCAAATACAAATGTGAAAATAAATCTCATACAAATACAAAAAGATTTTCATTCTCATTCTCGATCTCAGTCAAAAAACCATGTCGCTCCATAGACACTAACTCCAGACTGACTGACTTCACAATTATGACATCATCATTAAAGGAAAAGGAGCAGCTTAACTAAACAAATATATCATAATTAACATTAACAGCATAAACATTTAAATATTACTGCTATTTTAGCAAATAATTTCATCTTAACATTCATATTATTATTTTGGCTCTTACTAGGGCTGGGAGATAAATTGATTTTATCGATTAATTCGAGTTTACAGTTTGGCACGATGTGTAAAATGGCTGAATCGGAAAATCAAGTTTTGTTTTGTTTTTTTGTTTGTTTTTTTAAACTACTGTCTAACTATTTTTAATGGGGAAAATGCGGCAGCGGGTCGCTCTCCATCAATCAAACCCGTTCCCGTTCTGTGCGCGTTAAACCTACAAGCCTTGTTTATACTTTCGCGTGTCCATGAGGCTCCACGGCTCCGCCTACAGCGGACACAGACGCGATTTCCAACCTTGCCGATCAACGGTCCGTCACGTCATGACGGACCGTTATGGGCATTTGTCATGGGCATGATGCCATGCCCATGAAACTTTCAGCAGGTCAGACATGCTAGCAAGATGCTAACAAACACTTGGACTGAAGATGAGCTCATTTCTAAAAAAAAAAAAAAAANAAAAAAAAAAAAAAAAAGGTAACATCTCTTCATCGTTTGGAAGTTGTTTTGCGTTTCACAGCACGAAAAATTGATTAAAATTGAAAATCGGCCATCAGTGTGAAAAAAAATTGAGATTTTATTTTTAGGCCATATCGCCCAGCCTAGCTCTTACATGCACCGTCAACTCTGGATGAGCCCATTGCTGTGTCAACCCATCGTTGTCATGGAGATGACGGGACGCTGAATGTGATTGGACTAAACCAAAGCAGAGTAAACATTCTCAGACAGCAGAACAGTCGGACATTCGGTTTCACTTTCTCCGCTGTGCGGAGAATTCTGACTCACTGTGTTGCAGCGATGTCTCATAGATAATATAAATAATACACCTGAAAATTAATTTGCTCAGAGTCCAGAGACAGGTGTGGTTCAAGTCCGGATCTGGACCGGACTCTGGACTTTGAGGATGACTGATATAAATGAGAACACGGACGGAATGGAAACACGTCGGCAATGCCACAACTTTTATTCAACATCTTCTCAACGACAACACTTCCTGTAGCTCTACGTGTATCTGCTCTATGCAACTCAAGAGGGACATTTCCATTACAATATAGAAATACACAGGATATAAAAAGATCTATTAAACAACCACACCAAGTCCGTTTTAAGAAGGTTGTGTTGGCTCGAACTCTGGAGTGATTCGGTCTGAATCTTGTCGCCTTGTAGTTCTTTAACGATGCTTCGAGAGTAACGTCATTTTTTCTGTCTTAGTTCTGCTGCATTTTGTTTACTCCCATCTAAACTAAACCTCATTTGTGCATCGTTTTTTTAATGGTCTAAACTGTGTAAACCGGTATCAGATATTAAAAATCACGATTAAAAATTCTGTAAAATTTGTTTTGGATTTGATATTAGCAAAAAAAAAAAAAAAAAAAAAAAAAAATCAGAATTAGGCTCTAGATCCCAGGTGTAAACGTAGTAATTTGGCCATGGGAGAAATTTGCTGCCCCCTGCTGGCCAAAGAAATTAATTAATGTGGATTAATTTGGTTTTTAATGTCAAATATTTAGGTAATAGAGAATGAGAGCTGGACATTAAAAGGAAGTTGTAAGAAGCAGAAATGTCTCATGCATTAGTTGAATCAATGAAAAATTGTGATTTTTTTTATGTGTCTAATTTTCTAATGTAAAAGTGTCCAGATCCTCTCACAACTGAGAGGCAATTATTATGTAAAATCAAATGTTCTGTCTTTGTTTTTGTGTCAGTGGGAATGCCACTAGTGGAAGCTGCAGCCACTCAGACCTTTACTGTGTGAAAGCTAATCGTCATTAGCATTCATTTCATGCAGGAAAGGGAAAGAGAGAGATAAAGAGCGAGCGAGGCACAAAGAGCGAGCGAGCGAACAGCAAGTCGGAGGCAAAATAGCTTAATAAATGAGATGACAGCAAGTGTTTCAAACAGCCTTCAACGCCGTTTAGACAAAAACTAAAAGTGTCAAAGCACCGAGATGGTAGCTGCTGCTCAGACGTCAACACACTAAAAAAAAAAAGACATCAACACGCTAATAATACACGGTATCAAACTACTAAACACGTCTGATGTGTTCTAGTTCCTCTCAGTTTTCACCCACAATGACAAAAAAAAAAAAACCCAACAACTTTTGTTTACTTAAAAATAACAGAAATAATATTTCCGCCCTGAGAGAAAAACATGTAATTCTCTCTCTATTCATCCTGTTTTAAGCATATTTTCTGAGGATTTGTATCATAGCAACAACGCCCAGGAGGCTAGTTAGCTTCCGAGTTATGTTTTGAGGTGGTTTTTTTTTTTTTTTTTTTTAGGGGGATGTTGCACACTGTGATCGTTGCACCGATTCTCTGTGATTTGGACATAAAGTCTGGCTTCGTCTTTACATTTTTAATCAGAATGTGAAGCCATAAGTGATGTTTTGACTGTAAGCTGATGTTATTTTTAGCATAAATTGCTGTGATAACAAATTTATCACAGCAAACAACACGTCTATTAGGTTTTTGGTTTTTTTTGGTCAAAGTAGCTTTATTTAACCAATCCAGCATGGAGCTGCACGGAATAATAATAATAATAATAATAACTTTATTTATATAGCACCTTTTTTAAAGCAAAGTTATAAGGTGCTGCACAGAGCAGACATTTAGGCCTCGTCCACTAATACGGATATTTTTTTAAACAGGCATTTTCCCCCACCGTTTAAAAAATAATTATGTCCACACAAGCATTGTTTAACAAAATACCTCTGACAACATGAGAACGCTCAAACGGCTACAAACGCACGCCGGGCCATCAGGCGGCGATGAATTCTGAATCAACGACAGGTCAAATAACAGAGAAGAACGTTCTGAACGTGCTACTTAACGTGTTTCCGTTGGCAGAAGTAACTTAAAAACAAAAGCAGTTGGAGGTAGTCGTATCAAATTTGTTGTTCATTTTTATTTATTTATTGTGCTGTGGCGAAACCGAAATCAAAATGCGATTGTTGTTGTTTCTGGCACATGCATGCATTCTGACGTCATCGTTTCCCAAACGCTCCATTTTCACGTCCACACGGATACACAGAAAACGGAAATTTTAGACATCTGCACTTTAGAAGCCATTTTAAAAAATCTCCGTTTTAGTGCCTAAAACTCCGTTTGTGTGTGGATGAGAGGCAAAACGCAGAGGAAAATATGTGTTTTGTAAAATATCTGTGTTAGAACAGGGCCTAAAACATAAAAGATAAGGAGACAAAAACAAGAATTATATATATATATAAATAAAACAGAATTTAACCAAAATAATGGAGTGCAGCAGTTAAGAGAAGGCCTTATGATAAAAGAAAGTTTTCAGTCATATTTTAACTGATTTAGCCAGCCTGAGATCCTCTGGCAGAGAATTCCACAGTTTAGGCCTGATCACCTTTGGTAACAAGGCAGATTCAGGAAATATCAAAAGCTTCCTGCCGAGGATCTCAGACAGCGTTCAGGCTCATCAGGAGTTCAAATATCACAAATATAGATAATACAGGCGCCTGACTGTGTAAGGCTTTAACGACAAACAGTAAAATCGTGGAAGATGATATATGCCTCCGCCAGGAAATATAGTCCCAGGAGACGACTTTTAACAAGAAATTAAAATGAGTGTGCCTTCTACAGTTCTGTACAAATGTTAGCAGATGAAACATGAAATTTTAAGGTAGATGAATCACCTGAACATTTGATTTTGAAATATTAGGGGGTTTGAAAAATATCAGGAAAACTACAATAAAGTTTTACGTTTTGGAAACTGGTTGTCAGTAATGTATAAATTGGGTTCACACATGCAAGATCACCAGTATGGTCCTTTAATGGTCCTTTAATCTACAGTAACACTCTTACAGCCACATTTTCATTTCAAGCAAAGCTCAGAGTTTATGGTGTTTATTGCATTTTTAAATGGATTCACCTTTAAACTTTCATGGATTAATCTCATTGTTACGCCGCTCATTCGACCCACAAGATACATGTTTATCTTTGAGGGGAGGGAAGGTTATCATGCTGGGATGAATTATTTTCTACCTGTGGCTTTATGAGGATATTCAAGATGAGAGAAAATTGAAATTTTATGAAGTCATTGCCGATATCGCAGGTTGACAAACAGAAATCGGTCAGGAAGGTTATCAGGTCAAACAAAAGGCAGTCAAGGTGACGGCAAAACTATTATCCGAGGAGGAAGAGGAGGAGGAGGAGGAAGAACTTTGCCTTTAAACCCTCACACCACACACTCCTGATGGAACACACACACACACACACACACACACAATACACACACTAGAGGGNTGGAACACACACACACACACACACACACACACACAATACACACACTAGAGGGTTGTACCACAAAGCGAGATTAGCATGTTAGCAAGGTATGTTGAGTCTAAAGCCAGGGTTTTCAGTACCATGAAGGTGGCTCTCTTTTAACCTGGCTGGATCACCATGGCAACTGATGCTGCAGACNATGCTGCAGACATAACCTGGTCGGACCAGGTTTTGTTCAGAGTTTCGGCTTGAAATCGACTATAAAAAGCGTCACCCTTTGCAAACTTGTCAAGCCGTGTGTTAGGAATGCTACTGAACGGAGCCGTGACTTAAAGTAGCG
>VXCM01006606.1:0-10514 GCA_014773175.1 Lucifuga dentata | reverse complement strand
ATGTAACGTATGAAAATTGAATATATTAGGCTCAAACATGCAAAATGGATGGTATGGTCCTTTAATATGGCATACCATGAGATCACACTGGAAACTTTCACTTGTCAAAAATAACTTTAGATTCAGTAACAGCATTTAAGTCTTTAGAGCTCCCGTCCTCAGTAAGCGAGCCGTGGTTCAGATTCAGACCGGAATACAATTTAATCTGAACAGAGAAGGAAATTTTCAGGGGTGAAAATACTACCCAATCTCACTACCCATGGAAAATAGTTTAAATCATACCTTAGAATGAGATATTTCCTGACTAAACATCTTATCGGCACATTTTGCGGCAGCCAGTAAGCTCTGTTGTGATTGGTCAGTTACAGTTATCAGCTGCTGACATAAATATGTTTACCGGTACGTGGATTATTTTCAGAAAATCAGAGGAATACTATGACAATACCCAGAAAAACAGGTAATTTTCTAAATAAATAAATTGATGGAACAACATCAGGGGGTCAGCTTATGTGGGTTTCTTTAAAAATCTAAACTTGCAGGTCAAAATCAGGGGATTGGCTTATTCTCCAGTATATACTGTAGTTGCCTTGCTCAAGGGCACCTCAGTGGTGATAATGACAGAGGGGCAGGTGCTGCTCATTCACCTCCCCCAGATTTCTCCTGCCAGTTCAGGGATTGAACTGGCAACCCTTCAGACAGGAGCTCGCTTTAGGCCACGAAATGTCATAGATTATGATCATCTGTTGTCTCCATTAACGCTGTCTAACCGTTTTGACATCAGATGAATGATGAAATAAAAGTTATAGCATAAATAAACACACACACACACACACACACACCTAGCTTCATTCCTTCACAATGAAATGTTAAAAACCCTGACCAAAACCTGGTTTGTATGTCAACAAGACAAACTGCTATGCTCGATTTAAGAAGAACAATTCTTAAACAAGAACAAGTTACACAACATACTGAAAACATGTTTGCTGTTCCAGCGGCGTTCAACACAACAACAATCTGCTGCTGGAGGAAACCACATCTCTGATGGAAAGAACCTTCAGCACAAAGCAAACATCTGCTGTGAGGGCGTTTTCTGACCTGCAGATTGTTTGCTCTGGTCTGATTCAGGCACAAAGATGTTTCTGTTGACTGCTTGTTTGGTTTCACAAAGGAAAATGTCCGATCGAAATAAAATATTTCAGCAAAAGTCGTGAGGACTCTCGCCCTGTTCGTTGGGTCAGAAATGTCTGGAGGCGAAAGCAACAAAAATTCAAAACAGGAAAAGTTTTCTATGCTGGGGAAAATAAGAATATGGAACAAATTTGTCATCATTCCACACATTTAGATTTTCTGTGGCAAATCTTTACAAATGGGAAGAACGTGCATTATGAGTTGTATTTAAGGACTTTATTGCTGCTTTAAATTTGTGCATTGATAGATGAAACAAATAATAAATAAAAATAAATAAAAGGCAGAATTTGGATACTTTCCATCATCATAGTCACAGTCATCAAAAAAAAAAAAAAAAAANAAAAATTAATAGACATCAAACACGTTTCAAGTCTCTACAAGCCGATTTTAATAGTGAACTGGAATGAACTAAAATCAATGGCAGCTTGGAAGGTAGGAAAAACAATCTAATATTTACCACTCCAGCAGTATATTTTGGGAAATGGTTGTCAGTAATGTAAGGCATATGTGTGTTCTATTGGGGCTCAAGCATGAAAAATCACCGGTATGGTCCTTTAAATACTTGTCTAAACAAGCTACTTTGTCCCATTGATTGACTGATTGATTGATTCATGGGGATGGCGCTCGTTCAGTGGAAGTCAAGGCCAACTGGTGGCAATTTGACCACTTGAAAAACCACCGGTATGGTCCTTTAATGCTTCCAACTTGATTCAAGTGTATTTAGATTCAGCATGAGTGGTTTCTGTCTTCATCGTGAGGAAGGTTTGGGAAAGTGTCAGCTCCAGGCAAACTTCCAGGAAATCAAGGAAATGCAGATTTTCCAAAGTATGCCAAACCGACGTGTGTGTGTGTGTGTGTGTGTGTGTGTGTGTGTGTGTGTGTGTGTGTGTGTGTATGTGGGAGGTTGCAGGGTTGTGAGCATAGCCTCCACAGCCAGTGAGTGGGTGTAATGTGTTTAGTGTGTATTGGCAGCAGGCAGATGGCCGTCCATTCAGATTTAATTGAGACGTGAGCCAAGTGTTACCAAGTGTTTGTTCAGTTGTGGGTTTAGTGGGAGTGTGTGTTTGTGTGTGTGTGTGTGTAATATTTAACATCTTGTTTGTTTACACAACAGATTACTCTCATAATGTTGGTTTTTCAGAAGCGAGCGGACATTTTCATCTCAGTTCTGCTTTATTTTCAGCGATGTTACATCTCAGATTTTTTCACTTTTCATTCAAGAATTATTTTACTTCAATCAGAAAAATACATTCTACATCTTCCAGCATGTTATACGTCATACACCACTGCTATGCAGCCATATTAGTCTGATTTAATCAAAGTTCCGTGTTCATATATTTATTTAGGGTCTGTTTGAAACCTTTGCTTTACGCTGAATCCTGTAAACTCTGACACATGAAATAATTAAAAGAAAATTCTAATTTTTTGCAATTTATTTCTTTATTGAACCCTTTAAAACTCCAAAAAAAATCAGATTTGTTTTGTATACGTATATATATATATTTTAGACTAAGCAACCTGCTTAGTATAATGCTAGAACCAGTATCAAGTATAATGGTAATTTGGTAATTTGTTAAGTTTAGTTATGATTACATTTGTAAATGATTATTTTGGACAGTGGTGTGTGGTTTCTTGTCGTAGCTAGAATTTTTTTTTAATTTATATTTTTTATATAAATATATTNACGTGTGCCCCCCCAGTATATATTATAATTACGGCCTTGCTTTGCAGTTAATATTTTTATCATCTGCCAAATTTCAACTTCATGCAGTGCCGGGTTCTAGACAGACGAACAGATGGAGATTTCTGGCTTTATAGTTAGAAAGTGGACTGAGTGGACTTGATCCTAGATGCTGGAATGGTTCTAATCCCATTCTTTCTTTTCCTAATCAGGAAACAGAGAAAGAGAGAGAGAGCTCATTCCTCCCTTGTTCTCTCCGTCTGTACCAGCCTGAGTTGTGATAATTCAATCTGTTCAGTGTCTTCCCACATGAATTATGGATGAACCCTGCAGCCTCTGAATGTGGAGGGATTTACGTTGATGGAGCAGCCCTTTGCTTTCTGACTCCTCCCGCTCCTGTCACAGCCTGGATTTGAAAGACAGCTGAGAAATCAAGGTAATTTGCAGAGCATCAAAGCAGAGCATCCAGTTAGTGTTCTTATTCCCCAGCGACGCCGCAGATTGACTGCCATGTGCTTAAAGCCATTAAAGCGCTCCTCGTTCCCGTCGAGCTCCTTTCTGATTCAACAATTAGGAAACATCACCCGCTTCAGCCGGAAATGCTTGAAAGTGAAACCAACCGGGAAAATAAAAAGCTGCTGGTTTGTTAAAAGATGTTTTCATCTTCTGTCCATCCATTTTCCAGTTTATCCATGTCTGGTTGTGAAGGCAACACGCTAAAATGCTCTACAGCCACGTCCTCCAGATCCTCATGGAGGATTCCAACACGTTCCCAGGCCAAGTGGAATATACATGCTGCGTTTAATTTGCACTTGGAATTTCTGACTTCTGACTGGGAAAAGTCAAAGATAAAGCCCCCTCACCTCGGAATTCTTACTTGGAAAGTCAGGCAAGATTCCTCAACCTGAACGTCATTTCAACATGGCCACTCACACCATAAAGCAGGAGAACTCGAAACAAATCTTAAAGGTCCGCAAAGAAAGAAAATTTCCAATTAGACAAAGGTCCATTTATTAAGATTGGACTGGGATCCTAATTTTTCCAAATTTCCTAATTTTTTACAGGGAATTAGAGGTGGAGGGCTGATGAAACTATCTGCACTATCAACTGTCAATCTGCACTGTCAACCCATCGTTGTCATGGAGATGATGCTGGATGTGATTGGATCAAACCAAAGCAGAATACAAGTCTCACACAAAGTCGTGAACACAAAGCCGAATGTCGGCTTCATGTTCTCCGTTCAGAGAATGCATGTTGCATACTTGTTGCATTGCAGCAATGTCAGACAATACAAATAATAATAATAATACATGTGAAAACTAGAATCTGCTCAGAATCCGGAGACAGCTGTGGTTCGGTCCGAACCCGGACCGGAGTCCGGACTTTGAGGATGACTGCCATAAAAGTATTTATGAAGTATTTATAAATGAACATTGTCTTTAAATCAGTCAGCATGCAGACACAGCAACATGTTAAAAATACAGCACAGCAATGTAGCAGCTGTTTATGAAAAAGGTAAAGAGCTAATAAATATTAAAGGACCATACCACCCATTTTGCATGTTTGAGCCTAATATATTCAGTTTTCATACATGTTACGTTACTGACAATCATTTCCCAAAGGATAAAACCGTATTTCAGCTTTCCTGATATTTTGCTAAATCTCTTAATCTTTCAAAATCAAATATTCAAGTGATACACCCACCTTAAAAATCCATGTTTCTCCTGCTAATAGTTACACAGCCTTATGAAGTCACGGTCCTTTAAATTTTTCCATAAACGCAGGTCTTCTTTTGGGACTATATTCCCCGGTGGAGGCATACATTCACTCCACGCTTTTTATTGAGCTTAAACACTAAAATTACATAACTTCTAAAAAAACCTGAATACACGTCTTGTTGGTGATGATGGATTACCTATCCCAAGAACGTTTACAGTATCAACAAGTTGATTTTAATAGCAGAATGAACTGAAACCAATGGAGGTCTGGAAGGTAGGAAAAACATTTTTAATTACCGTTCCAGTAGTATGCTTTGAGAAATGATTGTCAGTAACATTACATGTATGAAAACTGAATATATTAGGCTTAAACATGCAAAATGGGTGGTATGGTCCTTTAAAACATCGCTTTTTTTTTTTCATCTGACAGAGCGAACAAAACAAATGTCTTCATGGCATCCATGTTGTTTCCCGCTTTGTTTAGCTCAAACGCAGCTGTTCCTAAATTCCGTAATTCCGAATTCTGATTTCTCATTTCCGAGGTTTAGCTGCAGCAGTCATGCTTCCAGCATATTCTGACTTTTCCCTGTGCTCGCCTTCTAGTTTGCTGTACCCGGAATGCCGCTTCAATTTTTACAGCTGTTTGGATAAAATAAGGAATTTTCAGGATCATTTGGGAATTTCGTACATTTTTCATGATTTTTAACTTCTTTTTCTTTACTAATAATTAAAAAAAAATAGCAAAACCGACATCCATTAAAATGCCTCTCTCTCTCCATCTTTATCTCCCATAGAGAAAAAATATAAAATTAATACAAAAGGAATATTTTTTTTGACATTTTATGCACTAATTGAAAATAAAAACAGCAACTCAATGATTGATAAGGAAAATAATCAATAGCTATGGCTCTATACTAGAGAAGCTTGCCATGCTTTTAGCTAACTCTCTGTTTGCTGAGTCGATACACAAAATACAACAGCATTTCTAATGATATGAAGATTTAAAGTGATTTGTTTAATGGAAAACAATGGAGAAAAAAGTCTGGATGAAAAATGGCGGAAGTTAAAGTCTTGGCAGAGGAACGTCAGACTCCTGCAGTGATTCATATTCTCTAACAAATGAGACGTTTTGTCTTGTGACCTGATCGCTTCATGTTTTAAGCAAAACGCAAAGCATTGAAAATGAGACTTTGTGATGGGACTGCTGAAAAAAGGCAGTTTTATTTTAACAGCGCCCCCTGATGGTGCAGATGGCTCAGAACAAGCTTCCACGAACTGGAAAAAGATAAGAAAACTTGGGAGGAAAATGCAGAAAAGCTGTTTAATCTGTAGATTTTTTTGTTAATGATACTTAAAATAAAGTTGAATAAATAAATAAATTATTCTAGATACCAGCATCTAGAATTAAAGGAGCATACCCGTGGTTTTGCATGTTTGAGCCCACACACTTTCACGTTACATTACTGACACCCATGTTTTTTAAAAAAAGGAAAATTTATTTTAGTTTTCCTGTTATTTTGCCAAATCCCAGACTCTTTCAAAACCAAATGTTCAGGTGATAAATCCACCTTAAAATTCAACATTTATGCACAATTGTAGAACACACGATCATTTTAATTGCTCAGTAAAAGCCATCTTCACCTGGGACTATATTCTCTGGCGGAGTCATACATTTATGTAGCAGGACTGTTTATGAATCCTCCTCTATCATGTTTAACAAAGCGTTTGGGAGCTTTCTCTTTCAGAAATTCTACTTATCTGTTGTTTGTCTGTCTATTTGTCAGTTCTATTGATTTTATTTTTAGTTTTTACTAAGAAGCACAGTCAGGGAACGTACCAGAAAAAGCATTTCACTGCTGTTGTACCCGTATGGCTGCATGTGACAAATAAACTTTGAAACTTGTCCTTTTATGCCAAAAACCTGACAGACATTTGGATTTGCATCAAATCAAATTTTAAATAAAATTCTAAACACATATTTTATATAAATGTGTAGATTGTTGTTTCGTTAGATTCCTGACCTTCATGCAGCTTTCCAGCTTTCCTGTGACTTTTCCAGTCTTCTGCATCTGTTCATAATCCCATTTAACTCCTACAGCTCTCCCTGCAGGCCTGTAGAAAGAAACTGTGTGTGTGTGTGTGCGTGTGTGTGTGTGTTCACCTGCCCATTAAGTCCATGTGATCTTATAAACACTAATACACATGAAAGGCCAATCATGCTAATGGATGTTCTGCTGCTACATGTTTCGTTTTGATCTCTTCTGAGAAACAAGGACAAAGCTCGCAGGAAGCGTTCTGCAGACGATCAATGGCGGCGGCGAGACGGACAGCGGCACTGCAGCAAAATGTAATCTTCATGTGTACAGATCAACGTACAAAGAGACAACGGTTGACTGACAAATTATGAGCCTAACAAAGAAAGCTCCAACCATCTCCTTCCCACTCCACAAACTTCTACCAATGATAGCAGTTTCTTTTGCTGCCTTCATGCGCTCCTCATAAGCTCAGAATTCCCATGCTTCATGTGTTCTAAATGTTCTTTAAGTCAGGAATAAAAAAGCAATTAGCCCAGTGGAATTAAATTATTTACAAAGGAAAAACACAAAGTTATCCATCAATAACAAAACAAAGAGAAGAAATTTGCCTTAATTATACCTGTTGACATTGTAATTTACCACTAAATATATTATTAGCACGGTGTCCAGAGGTGAGTAGCGTAGCCAGAAACTATTCAAGTAAAAATACTGTTACTTTATTATAACAGTGACTCAAGTATAAGTCAGAGTAGTCACCAAATTATGACTTGAGTGAGAAAGTATCTAAGATTACTTCAGTAGTAAGTTTGATCAAGCTTATTCTTTAGAATAATCAATAAGCTATAAAGCGCTAGTCTGAGGGAAAAAAAGCAAAGTAGCCACATGTAGCTTCTAATACAATCCAAATCATATCATATAAAGAAACAGTAGACAGTAATAAATCAGATATTTACCACATAACAAATCATGACAATTCTGGCCCCAAGACAGTTAGCTAGGTTAGCTTCATGAATTTACTCACAATAGAACAGGAAAACTTGAGTTAGCGTTAGCAGCAGCAGCTAGTTAAGACAGTTAGCTAGGTTAGCTTCATGAATTTACTCAGAATAGGAAAACTTGAGTTAGCATTAGCAGCAGCAGCTAGTTAAGACAGTTAGCTAGGTTAGCTTCATGAATTTACTCAAAATAGAACAGCAAAACTTGAGTTAGCATTAGCAGCAGCAGCTAGATAAGTAGCTAGGTTAGCTTCATGAATTTACACAGAATAGAACAGGAAAACTTGAGTTAGCATTAGCAGCAGCAGCTAGCTAAGTAGCTAATGTTGCAGCTTACCGCCACGTTTCCTCAGGTTCCATGTTGATTCTTAGAAGCTGAAATGTCACATTTTTAGCGACAAAGACGCAACGTGTTATGTAGCTGAAAAGAAAACAGCGTTTGAATGTGTGGCAGGGATGTGCCTCTTCTAAACCTCCTGCTGTTGATTCCACCATGACTGTTTTGCTCTGGGTGAAACCATGGAAACGGAGGGTGGGGGCGTGGCTACTTGGGAGCTGAAGCAGACAGTGTAGTGTCTGATAATGATAGAAAAGCTGAATTCAAACGGTGAAATCAAACGTAACACAAAGAGTGCGACCAAATGTAACGCAGTACAAGTATATTTTTATCCTCATAAAGATAATCAAGTATGAGTTAAAAGTATCCTGCACTAAAACTACTCAGTAAAGTACAATTTTGTGAACAAAGTTACTGGTAAGTAAATGTAACTCAAATTTTTTAATTTAAAAGGCTTTATGGTGGTCGGTTCGTAAGTCGGTCATTCGTAAGTCGGGGACTGCCTGTACTACAGGTTTTTCTCAGAACTTATTAATCAGCCCTCATAGTGCTTCTTAGATCCTCTTTTCTGCCTATAAACACCTTTTTTCCCCACATAACATTAGATAATTTTTTTCTGTTACATTGGAGAGCTGTGAACACGTAATGCTGTTCATATCATCTAACCTGACATGAGATTGTTGTAGTTTTGTCGTCATTACGTCAGCGTGACAGGATGATTAAAGGCTGTTCATGCAGGCAGCCATTAAAAACCTCTGTGACCACCTGTCCGTTCACTCCAGATAATCTGCTGGATATTGATGCAAGGAAAAGGCCAGAGTCGCCGTGCTTGATTAGATTGGAACATCTGCTCCGTATGGGCGGCGTGGTGCGTTCACTGTCCTCAGCCTCTGCAGACACAATGTAACACAGCAGCTGCCACTGAAGGTGGCAATTTGGATTTACTGGAGGCATCTGGTCCTCCTGTCATTTGATGGCTTAATGCACAGCAGACGTCCTGTAATCTGTGTCCGCTTTTATGGATCGGGGAATATGAGAGCGACTCCAATGCTAGGGAAAAGCTATGAAAAGTCCAGGAATGATCCAGAAAAAATGGGAATAACTCCACAAAACTAAAAAAATAAATAAATAAATAAATAAAAATACCATGAAAAACTGGAGATAAAAAAAAGTCAGTCTGGAAAAACCCTGAAAAAACTGTAAAAATACCAGGGAAGCCTGGGGATTTCCTGGAAAAGCAGGGAATGACCATGGAAAATTCAGAAAAACTCCTAAAACATGTAAAAACCACAAAATGTTATTCCTGCAAAGTCTTGAACAACCTTGAAACTTTGGGAATGACACAGAAAAACTGGAAATCTGGGAATAATTCGCAGATTA
The DNA here is from genome assembly GCA_014773175.1 of Lucifuga dentata. Lineage (NCBI taxonomy): Eukaryota > Metazoa > Chordata > Actinopteri > Ophidiiformes > Bythitidae > Lucifuga > Lucifuga dentata. Next base: position 1,179 of record VXCM01006606.1, on the reverse strand, counting down.
GGGAACACAGGAACAGCTGCAGCATTTTGTGTTTTTATTTTTTTCTTGGCATTCATTGATTTGTCATTATAGTTAAAAATGCGATCATGTGATATTATATAAATCTATAAAATGTAGAGGTGGAAGCTGAATGAAAACAGGCATTTAAACTACAGTTCCCACCTTTGGGAATTTACCCTGAAAAGTGAAAAAGTGCCAAGAAGCTAAACATGTTTCAAAATGAAGGCAGCAGAAATTAGCGCGGCCTGGTGCATCTTTATCAACATGATATTGGTTTTTGGTCCCCTGAGCTGCTTCCTAATGTAAACAGAGCCCAGGCGGCAATTCTTCAAAACAGGAAATATTATTGCCCTCAAGCAAGATGGAGTGAAATTATATTATCAGTGACGGTATGTAAACAGGAAGAGCGAGGACTCCAACAAACACTGAGCAACAAATTGATTAAATGCAAACACAGTCATTTGGTGTTTCTTGTCGGAACAGTTTGATTTAAGAGCCGGCGCGCTCCGGCGCACTTTGGCTCCCGGATGACATTTTAATGTAGAGCTTTTTTTAAAAGCCGCAGCGGCTCCGCGTGTTCATGCACGTTTTGCACGAACACTGATGCTCACTGTTATTGTTTAAAAAAAAAAAATCAATACAGAGACGATGTTTCTCTCTGANTCATTACAGCTTCCACAACACAAATTGCAGGCTTATCTTTTCAAACATGACTAGAATTACCTAAAGACTTCACGTGATTTAGGAACAAACCCGAACGTGTTTTTCGTGCTGTGACGTTTCCAAAAACAATCAAACGACACTTTAAATCCTGAGGATTTTGTCAAAATATGTCAGATTATGGATGGATTTTTGGATGAAATCTGGGGGGCAGATAGATCATGTTGAGAGGAAGAAGTGATGATATTTTGCAGGTTATTCCAGACAATATTCTATATCCAGGATCCAGACCAGAGCTGAAGCTAGTGTCTGGGGGCCCCGGGCTAAAACATGCTTGGGGCCTTTGATTGCCATAAATACTCGACTATAAACTGACCCCAATTTTGACCTGTAAATTTAGAATTTTAAAGAAACCCACATGTAAGCCAACCCCTGATGTTGTTCCATCAATTTGTTTAGCAAATTACCAGTTTTTCTGGGTATTGTCATAGTATTCCTCTGATTTTCTGAAAATAATCC
>VXCM01006605.1:0-26386 GCA_014773175.1 Lucifuga dentata | reverse complement strand
CCATCATGCTACCACCTCCATGTAACCCCCCACCATCACGCTACCACCTCCATGTAACCCCCACCATCATGCTATCACCTCCATGTAACCCCCACCATCACGCTACCACTTCCATTCTGAGCGTATGTGTGGTGTTACTGTGGAACGCTGTGATTGGTTGATGCCAGATGTAACGGGACCCCTGTCTTCTACACAGTTCCACTTTCTATTCATCTGTTCATAGAACATTCTCCAAAAGGTCAGAGGTCATCAAGGTGTGTTGTGAGCCTTCATGTTCTTCTAGCCGTGGTTTTCACCTCGCCACTCTCCTATGGAGGACATTTTTGGCCTGTGTCTTTCTGATAGTAGTCATGGCCTCTGACCTTTACTGAGGTGAGAGAGGCCTGCAGCTCCTTTGATGTTTCCTTGGCTCTTTGTGACTTCCTGGATGAGTCGTCGCTGCTCTTGGAGGAGTTTTCAAGGTCGTCTCTCCTGTGAAAGTTCACACTGAGCCAAGTTCTCTCCATCTGAAGATAACGGCTTTCCGTGGATCTTTGGAGTCCCAAAGCCTCAGAAATGGCTTTGGAACCTTCCAGACTGATATATTTAATCAGCTTCTTCCTCATCTCTGCTGGAGTTTCCTTTGATGGAGATGTCGTTGCTGCTGGCTGAGACCTTTTAGCTGCTTCCTGCTTGTGAAAATGGTGTGTTTAAGTAATGATGTGATGAACAGGGCTGCTGGTAATCAGGTCTGGGTGTGTCTAGTCCGGCTGCAGCCAGTTATCAAGGCAGTTTGGTAGTTTTTTGGACGTAGTAACTGGGGTGTGTGTGTGTGTGTGAATATACTTTTTTCAACTTTGACCGACCTTTCCAATGCACAACCAATGAGAGAACAGCTGTATGCCAACGTGACACAAAAACGGAATAAAAGCTAATAACCTGCGTAAAGCCACTTCCTGAGTTGTTCAACCAACTTTGAAACTGCACCATGATCTGAAACATGTCAGCAGTCAGAGATACCAGGTTTATAAACTCTATCTTAAATGTCAGTTTTGTTATATCCAAAGTCAAAGTTAGCATAGCTGCTAATGTAGCTAAACCAGGAAATATAGTTCATAATATTTCTACTTACTTGAGACATTATTTAACTGTGGCGATCCAACTACCTGACCAAACCAATAACGGATATTATTATAACCAATGAAATGTGAGAATGCTTTGGTGACTGTACAATACAATGAAATGTCTTTTCTGAGTTTGGGACAGTTGTAAGTTTTGTTTCTTGTGCGCCATGCTTAAGCACTTGTCTCGTTCCTCATTAGTTGTCACAGGTGGTCAAATTGCCATGACAGTACAAGGAACGTTCTAGCTTTTTGTTTGCTGAAGAGAAGCACAAGAGTCCTGGAAGAATTTGAGTGACAGGTACAAGAAAGACAAAAGACAGCATGGGACGTGGAAAGAAACGAAATACAGGCAGTCCCTGACTTACGAACGTCCGACTTACAAACAACCCGTACTTACGGACCGACCGCCATAAAGCCTATTAAATTAAAAATTCGAGTTACATGCAATGATTCATANGTACTTACGGACCGACCGCCATAAAGCCTATTAAATTAAAAATTCGAGTTACATGCAATGATTCATAATAATGAATGGCGCACTACTTTACGACGCACGTCAAAACATTGCACGTTATCAGCGGTGCAGAGTTAGTTCATTTTTATTATTATTATCACTGTACTGTATTATGTTTACGATGTTTTAGGATATCTGGAAATGTTTCTTTAATGTTTCTTACTGCATATTCATTGAAGTACTTAGATCTCAAGTATTCAGGCACAGCTGCCAAATGTCTTTGACAAATTTTGGTTAAAATTTCGCTAACAAAAACTGTGATGAAACATATTTGTCAACCGCCTTTGTTCTATAACGAAGACGAGACGCTGACGAGATGAAAATCAACAGAACCACATGAAAATTGTACCTAAATCTCTCCATGTTATCGCTGACGAAAAATGATGAGAAGAAAATGCACCGAGACATAACATAAGGTGATGAGTATTGATGATTGACCAATAAATTTGTTTTTTTTTTTNGGGGGGGAATCAGCATTCTTTATCATACAACATGTCATTTGTCGCCATTTTTGAGTACCTATTATTATGCCTAAAAATCAGTACATAATTGTCCTCGGGTGGATTCTAACCTAGAAGCTGTTTGCTTAAGTTAGAATAAAATTCTATTCTAAGTCTTAAAATAGCTGACAAAATTAACACAAGTCAACATTTACTTCATCATTCAGAAATGAGAACTGTTCAGGACTTATATCACCCGTCAAACCACAGGTTTAATCCTAATATTCCTGATCATAGCATTAAATGCAATGAGAAAATTGGTACCTTTTTCATTGTATGTGGGAGCGTGCAGAGCTTCAGATGTTCTGGAAGGAGGTCTTGGAATTAATTTGTGATTTAACTGGAGAAACTGTTCCTCTGGAAGCTAAATTATACTTACTGCACATATATCCTGTCAATTTTGTGGTAAACGCAAGAAAATGTAAATGAATAGATTTTTGTTTGTTACTGGCCAAACGTGTAATTGCAGTAAAACGGAAAGATCTCCAAAGACCTTCCTCTACTCAATGGTTACCAAAATGTCTTGTAATCTTGCCATGGAAAACTTGGCATACATATTAAGAGGGAAATGAGAAGAGTTTAACCAGATATGGACTCCCTTTTTACAATGTATAACCACTTAGACTGGACTGTTTAATTTGACGTGATCTTTTCTCTGTAGCTGTTTTTCTATAACAATTTGTTCCATGAAGACACTATGAATACTTGTACATGATTTAAAAGTCCCCCCCCTTTTTTTTTTCTTTTTTTTGCATTTATGATCATTATTTACATGCTTTTATTTGTTTAAAAGGAGCTCTGGCGTAGTGCTACATGTTTAACTATTTTGAAAATGGTAGTTTAACCTTTAACCGTAAATCCTGAAAAACCGGAGGAAACCCACGCAGGAACACGGAGAACATGCAAACTCCGCACAGAAAGCCCCTGCCCCACCCGGGAATCGAACCCGGGACCTTGTCGCTGTGAGGCGACAGTGAGAATCAGCTGATTGTTGTTTCCCGATGTGACTTATTTGACTGGTCGTTTGCCTTTTCACCCTGTCAGTCGCCGGATCGTTCATCATTGATCGCTGGGTTTCTCTGCGCTCTTTTTGGGTTTGGCTCATAAGTATTGTTATTCCCTTTTATTATTGAGTTTATATTTGCTATTTTGTCCTGATTTTCTGTCGGCTGCTTTACCTGTGCTGTTCCCGGTGCTTGGTGAGGGCCATGGATTTTGGTTATTTATTCTTTGGTTTTTCGTTTCTGTTGGGCTTTTCATTCATTTTCATCATATTTGGGTTATGCTCTCTTATGAAAGCATTTTCTGTTATTTCCTGCATCTCGGCTGTTTTGTCATACGTCCTCACTGAGCCGACGCCCTGAGTTTTCAGTTTTGTTTCGTTATTGAGGTTTTCTTTTGGACTGTTTGTACCTTGTTTGTTGAGATAATTCTGTTGTGAGAACACGCCATCTAGTGATCTGGGTTCCTTACCTGTTCTCTGAGTGTGTTCTTGTCATATTTTACTGTTAATACAGTAACTTTTATACCTGCCTGGTGTCTGAGTTCTGCTTTTGGCTCAACCCTGTCATTAATCTGATACTGTACTCTGTACCCTACTATAAATGGGGCAGCAAAAAATTAAATGCAGAGAAATGTTGTTAAGACAGTAAAATATTCCCTTAATAATTTCAGGTTGATTCGGCCATTTTTGACATTAAATTCTGCAAAGATTTTTACACATGCTATGATTCTGTCCCATATCAGCTATTGTTATACAAGCTGGTCTCAGGCTGCAGCATCTATTAGAAAACCTACTGAATCTCTTTATAAGCAAACTATCAAAGTACTGTATCGGAAATCAAATTATTATCATCACTGTCATATTATCCAGAGACATAATCTGTTCAATATGGAACGTTTTGGTCATTTTATGGACATGTGTTTAATTTTATTGAAGATTTTACAAGGTTCAGCTCCTCCTCCTCCTCCATTACGACAGTTTATACAACTTATGGATAGAAATTATAATCAAACACGGGCTGTGATAAGGAAGGACTGTGTTATTCCATTTAGACAACGTAACATCGGACAATCCGCCTTCTCAGTGAGAGCAGCACGTTTCTGGAATTCCCTGCCTTTGGATATTAGAAGCTGCACCTCAACTGGAACTTTTCAAAGTAAACTAAAATCATGGCTGAAATCTGAGCAGATCTGTAAATCACCAAAGAAACTGACTCTGAGTGATGTGTATAGTGGAAATTTTGTTTTTGGTATATTTAATGTTTTTATGTACAGTATATTAAATTCTTACTGATGTGACTTTTTCTTTCTTTTTTTTTCTTTTTCTTCTGTTGATGTAATAAATTGAAATGTTTTACGCTTGTTGGGACGGCGGGTGCAAATTAGCTGTGTGGCTAATCCTGGCACATTTACGCTGGCGCTTCTTGCTGCCAGCGTCTAATTAATGTGCATGTCGTATTTAAAAAAAAAAAAAAAAAAAAAAAAAAATTTATATAGTGATCAAGTAATTATCTTGTAGAGTTGTAGATGTGGCAGCATTAGATGTTCAGCGTTGAGGCGCTTTGCTGAAAATATCAAAAAATATAGATGATGTAGATGTAAAACCTGAGAGGCTCTGACTGCAGGTTTTGCTGTTACCTGTTGATCCTGACTCGCTCTGCGCTCCTCTGAGAAGTCCGTCAGCTCCTCCTCACCAGCTCCATGTTCCCACGACTGCGGCTCCTCCTGCAGCTCCTCCTGGGGNCGTCAGCTCCTCCTCACCAGCTCCATGTTCCCACGACTGCGGCTCCTCCTGCAGCTCCTCCTGGGGTGCTGCTCCTCCTCCCTCTCCTCCTCCCTCTTCCTCTGTCTCCTCCCTCTCTTCCAGAGCTCCTCCAGTCACACACAGGATTTGCGGCATTGTGGGATCATCCATCCTTTCGCTCTCGTCTTCTTCTCCCTCTCCTTCTCTGGTCTCCTCCAGGACTCCGATGCTCTCCACTTCCTGCACCTTCATCCTGTCTTCTCCAAACAGTCCTCTGTTTGCTTGGATCTCCTCTATTCCTCCCTCTGCTTCTCCTTCTCCCTCCATGCTGAAACCACTCATCCCTCCTTCATCCACTGCTCCTTGGAGCACCTTCTCCTCCTCTATCTCAACCTCTCCGGTCTTATCCTCTGATCCCTCTAATGGAGGTATGTCCCCATCCTCATCCTCTTCCTCTTCCTCCAGCTCTTCCCCCTCTTCTTCATCATATTCCTCATACTCCTCCCCATCATAAAACTCTTCATCAGGATAATCGCTTCCGTCCTCGTCTTCTTCTTCCTCATCATCCAGCTCTTCGTCATCCTCCATGTCCTCCTCCTCTTCCTCTTCCTCGTCGGTGCTGTTGATATTGATGACGGCTGAGTCTTCGTTGCTGGCGGGCGGTGGTTGGTGTGGGTGGAGGTGTCTTCCCTGCTGGCTCAGCTGGTTCTGCAGCTGGTGCATTTGCAGCTGCAGACTCACGGCTCCAGGCTGGACGCCCGCAGACGGCTGCATCAGCATCTGCTGCAGCTGGGGTCTGACAGGCAGCACCTCCCCCAGACCGGCAGGCGGAGGAGGGAGCGTGCTGGAGCTCAAAGGTGGAACTATGCAGACCATGGAGGCACTGGAAGGAGGGAAGGAGTTGATAGGTGTGGTGGTGGAGGTGGTCAGGAGGGACGAGGAGGTGGGCAGGTCGTTGGGGAGCAAGACCCCATCTATTGTTGTTACTGCTGCGGTTGTGGTGGGCGCCATAGCAACCCCAGCGTCGNAGACCCCATCTATTGTTGTTACTGCTGCGGTTGTGGTGGGCGCCATAGCAACCCCAGCGTCGCCTCCTGGTACTGCAACGCTGGCGCCGCCTGCTGCTGCTGCTGCTGCTGCTGTGGAGGCCATGTTCTGAGTCACAGAGTTGGCCGATGCTGCGGTTTCATCCTGTTGGTTCTCCGTGTTCAGCATGCCTGGAGGGACGATGACCACGCTGTCGTCTGAATCGCTGGCCAGCGAGATCTCAACGTCTTCGGCTTCCTCTTTGTCATAGCGAACAAACACGGGCCGCTGCCCCTCTGGAGGGCCGACCGTGGCCGCCTCCTGCTGGTGAAGCGTGTGTGGNACGGGCCGCTGCCCCTCTGGAGGGCCGACCGTGGCCGCCTCCTGCTGGTGAAGCGTGTGTGGAGAGAGGAGGATCTCTGCTGGGGTGGAGCCCTGGCTCTGCAGCCCTGGAACCAGGGACAGGTGGTTCTCCAGAGAGCCCAGCAGCGAGGCGGGGCCCAGGCCGAGGGAGTGGCGGCTAGCAAAGTGAGAGCCAGGGGAGGGGCCANAGCAGCGAGGCGGGGCCCAGGCCGAGGGAGTGGCGGCTAGCAAAGTGAGAGCCAGGGGAGGGGCCACCGAGCAGAGTGGGCAAAGTGAGTCCGGGGGCGGGTCCCTGGGAGGAGGGGAGGACTGGGGCTGTGGGAGTGGGTTTTAGGGTGAGAGGTGGGAGGGGAAGGAAGATGGAGGGAGTACGGGGGTGGAGGAGGGCGTTACAGATGGTCAGAGCCTCAGTGCAGAAAGAGGAGACCTGAGAGGAGGGGGGGGGAGGAGCAAAGTTAACCAGGTGTAATGATGGTGCAGGTGAGATCAGCAGTTTGAATGTGCAGATTTACCTGAGTGGATTTTGACATCAACAAATAAGCCGCTAACTCTGATTCACACAACCAAAGTTCTGACAGAGCACACACACACACACACACACACCTTGAGGTTGCGGTCCGTGCGGCCGGTGCTGAGGATGGACACAGCGCAGGTCAGCGGCGCGGGCCAGCAGGGCGACGGCACCAGAACTAAAGCCAGCAGCAGCCTGGCAACACACGGAGCAGCAAGGAGAGATGTGTTGGTGCTGAACACCCAGCATGCATCTGTCCTACCTGAGCAGAGATCGTACCTGTACAGCTCTCGGCGTGGGAGGGCGCTGCTGTACTGACCGCCGACGCCCGCTGCAGAGTCACACGCCGTGCTGCTGCTGCGCTGCTGCTGCTGCAGCCGCACGCACAGCGGCAGGACCACGTCATGCAGGCGCTGAGGAGCAACCAGAGATCAGAATGCGCGACCTGACACACACATCTCACACGCACTTCCTGTCGTACAGCTGAGACACATTCATCATCCCCGCCGCGTCTTCTGGCTCGCTAAATAAAGTTATTTTGAACCAGGAGTTATGATTTGCTGTAAATGCGTAGCTGCACCTGGGTGTGCACGGCGACAGCCCACGCCAAAAAAGTTACGACTTCTTTTCAGGATGGAAACATTCGTTCACGGAGCAAAGAGGAAAAATGAACCACCTGACGGCTGAGAGCCAATCACAACGCAGCAAGAATCCAGGTAACACTTTCTAACGTGGGCGGGAATGCAGGTCTCTGCACACAGAGATCTCTGTTTAATGCGAGGAGTAAACGGGGTCATACATCACCTGCATCTAAAGCAGGATGTGCCTCCCACACAGAAATTTCAAAATAAAAGCCCATAGCCAAAGACTACATAACCAATACAAACAAGTGCTGAAAATGTAGAAAAACATGAACATTTTAAAGAGATATGGAGAAATATTACACCTTGAACAAATATTATATAAACTACAAGAATTCTTATGTTAAATAACTCTGAAAATGTTCTCACTGATTGTATTTAAAGCCCTGACCAGGGAAAAGGACTGCAAATTAGCTTTAGCTGGACGTCCCAGAATACGGTGCATTTTCCACATTTTGTCTGTGGAAATGCTGTATGTATTCATCCCTGCCAAATAAGCAATAAATAAATAAATAATAGATTGTGCACCTTATCTGTGCTAAGTTGTGTATCGACAACCTGTAGCACCGTGTGTCACATCGGACCTGTGATTTTCTGAGACTCTACATCATAACGTGATCAGTTATTGATCAAAACGCCTATTATATCGTATCTAAAAAAGTTCCAGTGTAAATCCTGTTGAGTTAAATAAATGCCTGATTAACTACTGCGATACAGAAATAAATATATATATATATATATTTTTTTTTTTTTTTTTTTTTTTTGGGGGGGGAGTTTGTTAAAAATAAAGAAATAAAATGCAAAAAATTAGAATTTTCTGATAATTATTTCATGGGTCAGGCTTTACAGGCTTAAAGGACCATACCACCTATTTTGCATGATTGAGCCAAATATATTAAATTTTCATACATATTACATTACTGACAATCATTTCCCAAAGGATAAAACTGTATTTCAGCTTTCCTGATGTTTTGCAAAACCTCTTAATCTTTCAAAATCAAATATTCAAGTGATACACCCACCTTAAAAATCCATGTTTCTCCTGCTAATAGTTACACAGCCTTATGAAGTCACGGTCCTTTAAATTTTTCCATAAACACAGGTCTTCTTTTGGGACTATATTCCCCGGTGGAGGCATACATTCACTCCACGCTTTTTATTGAGCTTAAACACTAAAATTACATAACTTCTAAAAAAACCTGAATACACGTCTTGTTGGTGATGATGGATTACCTATCCCAAGAACGTTTACAGTATCAACAAGTTGATTTTAATAGCAGAATGAACTGAAACCAATGGAGGTCTGGAAGGTAGGAAAAACATTTTTAATTCACCGTTCCAGTAGTATGCTTTGGGAAATGATTGTCAGTAATGTTACATGTATGAAACATGCAAAATGGGTGATATGGTCCTTTAAGACGACAAGGGCATGAACGCACCAACCCACAGGAAGTTTATTACTTCGGAATGATAAAGTAATTGTGGTACTAAAGGTTTACTGTGATGCATTTCTCTTTGCAGATGCTGTAGAGAAGTAGGAAGAGACTGTGAGAGGAGGTTCAGGGTTTCATGAAGCTGGAGGTAATAATGAAATCCTGCATGTGCACTGATAAAAAAAGAGAAGCCAAACACACGTGCACACAGTACCTTGTGTATGTCGTCCTTCAGCAGTGTGCCGCTGCTCAGTACGATCTGCCTCAGTGCTGTAAGGAACACGCGTGTGATCAGCAGGTTCACAGAACTCAACGTGCCATTACGTAACACGCAGCACCAACGGGACAGGATCCGCTCACCTCTCAGGGCCGACAGGCACGTATCCTGATTGGCAAACTGGTCTCCCTTCCTCTGCAGCGAGGGCCCCGCCGCGTCCGCTATGACCAGAGACTTTGTCCTGCGAGGGCCCGGCTTCCCTCCCGGNGCCCCGCCGCGTCCGCTATGACCAGAGACTTTGTCCTGCGAGGGCCCGGCTTCCCTCCCGGAACCACGTCAGCCGATAGGCCGGCACGGAGCTGCAGAGCAAAACATGCTTACGTGCGGCCACGCTCTTCTTTTTGTTTTTTTACACAGCGTCGAGTCTCATGTGACTTGGGGAGCTGCGTGTCTGTAAAACGATTTTATTCAGGTTCACCTTGACGGACTCTGCTCCTGGTGTGATGTCGCCCAGCAGGTGGCCAAACAGGAGCTCTGAGTGGCTGGGGCTTCCTTGAAGAACGTTGGCAGAGGCCCCGCCCACCTGCACCCAGAGCTCTAAGGTTCTGTACACCGACACCCGAACTGAGCTATGAGATGAAGGGGAAGATGCTTTAGAACATACCTGTCATAGCGGCACCATTTAATAACAGAGATGCAAACAAATCTTTAACATCTGGGTCAAAATCCACATATTAAGTCAGTCACGCTGGCTAGCTAATGGTGGCCATGATTTCTGGAGAATACTTAAATTCTATGTATTAGTGTGAAAACGTGGCGTGTTTGCTCCCTGATTTTGACTAAGCCCCGCCCACCTGTCACTCACTGTCACTGTGTAACAGCATGGAGGATCAGGTGGAGCTGCAGGTAACGCTGCACCGTCAGGCTCCAGCCTTGGATGAGTGTTTGAGGTTAAGCGCTGTGCGTTATTTGGAGCTCCGATCATTTGAAGGCAGCTTTCAGTGACATAAAGCTTTGGAAAATTTTAACTTTTGACGACACGTTCCATCTGGCTAAACATGCTACTGGAGCAGTAAATAACAGAATTGTTTTTCCTACCTTCCAGACTATCATTTGTTTCAGTTCATTCCAGTATGACATAAAAATCGATTTCTAGAGACTTGAAACATGCTGAGATAAATAATCCATCACAGCGAACCAAACAGCATTATAATTTTTTGTCAAAGTAACTTAATTTTTGTGTTTTAATGGCAGTAGTAGCGTAATGTATGCAGGTAGGACTTATTGGGCTCAAACATGCAAAATCACTGGTATGGTCCTTTAGAATATTGAGAAATATCCACATTTGGTCCAAAAAATACTCCCAGATGAATTTTAGGTCGTCCAGCCATGCAATAGTTTAGGTGTTATATTTCACAAACATACAAGTTACTTTCAGCAGGAAGTCAGACTTCACAGGCGTGTTTTCTCCGTGTGTCAGGTACAGGAAGTTACCTGTAGGCTCTCTGCTGTCCTATGCTGGCTTCAGGCACCGGCGTCCACGCTGAGAGAGTCTGAGCAAACAGTCTCTGCAGAACAGCAGCATACTGAACCATGCCGCTGCACACGCTGCAACACACACACACACACACACACACACACACACACCATCAGCTTATCTACGTCACAGGAACAATATTACATGACCAACTTTAAGCAGCTGAGGATGCAGATGGTGACAGGAAACAGATCTTCTGCACAGGTGTAGCTGGGCCAGCGAGCCTGTAGATCTATGATGGGAACATGCAGCAGAGTCCACACGTTCATGCATGAACACGGCAGCAGAGATCTACTTCCTGGAATTCATAGTCGCTGCTTATCGTCCGCGTCTGCTGTGTCAGATTTATTCTGTTCAAATGTTACAGATGACTAGGGATGGAGGGGAAAAAAAAAACAATACAAAACACAAAATTGATTTTTTGATTAAATGCTATTCAAATTTAAACAATTCCAAGATCGACTCATGAAATAAAAAAAAAAAACTGATATTTTAAAAAGTTTAATTTTTAATTGAACGCTGCTAGAATAACTAACGCTAGTTGCATAAGTGTTTGCAAGTGCACAAGGGGGTGTGTGCCACATATGGCAATCGTACTGTCCGCGCCATGGCACAAGGGGCTTCCACTCGGTCGCAGCGCTCGGCCATGCACCTCCTAGATTTTGTAACTACGCATGCGGGGCAGACCTTCAAAAGAGAGGAGACTTGGCGAGCTGCTCACTGGCCTGTGAGGCTTTATGAGCACCAACACGTGGAACCGAACTACTGGAATTTAAGACTGCACGTTGGGTAAACATCCAAGGTTTTGCAGTGGAGTCTGAAAAAAAGCAGGTCGTTGTGTTACTACTTCCTGCTTTACGTAGTACTTTCTGTATACTGCCTCCTGTCATTTCAGAGAATACTGCAATGGACAATGCGCCAAGTATAAATGCCTCAGCGCTCTGTGGAAGTGTGCGTGCGGCCAGTGACAGCGCCTTGCATGAGTATAACCAAGCCTTCAGACTTCACCTGCAGGATTCATGCTTCACCTGCAGAATTCAGGCTTCACCTGCAGGACCCAGACTTCACCTGCAGGACCCAGGCTTCACCTGCAGAATTCAGGCTTCACCTGCAGGACTCAGCCTTCCTCTGCAAGGACGCTTATGCTTCCCACCCAGACGCATCTCCCTTTCTGCACTAGTGACTCCTGCCCGACTGTCCATCAGGAGCCACTAGTGCAGAAACGAGGACTGTGTCCCTCTGCCACACCCACCTACAGACCTGCGTCCCCTCACGTATGTAAACTGGGTGGACAAACTATTAGAAACTATGCAGCAGGTATGAGACGTCTGGAGGTCTGGAGGTTTATGTGCAAAATGACTTTCTTCCTCAACAATGAAGAAGCTGTGCAACAGAATCAAAGATGCATGCATGTGTGTATGGTGTGCGGTTTTTATTGTGTCTATGTTTATGCTGCAACACTGAGTCTAAGACAATAAAGTGAATCTTATCAGCCTAACATGTAAGCATAAGGATCAAACAGTATTAGGTTGGTTTTTCATTCCATATGTGAAAACTACCAAAATGCTGAAAGTAAGACCTAAAATCAAATTTCAAACATAATAACTTCAAGTGTGTGTGTGTGTTTGTGTCTGTGTGTGTGTGTGTGTATACTCACACTGTGATCAGAGCTGCCAGGACATCCAGTGTGTTGGTGTGTATGATAGGCAGCACCAGGAGCCTCAAACTCCCATCTCCTGTTACATTCTGACACACACACACACAAAATATTGAAAATAATAAAGATAATTACAATAATTATAATAATTACGAGGTTGGTTGTGTAATGTGACTCTTTAAAGGACCATACTGCCAGATCATGCATGTTTGACCCCAATATGTTGTATATACAAACCATATACATGTTACACTACTGTTAAACAATTTCCAAAAGATAAAACTGTATTTTAGTTTTCCTGTTATTTTTTTTTTAAATCCTCTAATCTTTCGAAATCAAATGTTCAGGTGGTACAAACCTTAAAATTCAATGTTTCACCTGCTGAAACTTTTGCACAATTTTGCACGACTGTAGAAGTCACTGGTAGTTAATATAATGGAGTTAATTTCTTGGTAAAGTCGTCTTCTCCTGGGACTATATTTCCTGGCGGAGACATACATCGGCTTCCATGCAGCTTCGTGTTGGATCAGTTAAATAAAGTTACTTCAACTGAAATCCCTAACAGACGTCATGTTCGCTGTGATGGATTATTTATCTCAGCATGTTTTCTCTAGAAGTAGATTTTAATAGTGTAGTGCTATGAAATGAAGCAGTGGCAGTCTGGAAGGTTGGAAAAACAATGATAAAACTTACAGCTCCAGTAGTATATTTTGGAAAATGTTGTAACGTAACATGTATGGATTGTATATACTGGGCTCAAACATGCAGGATGGCCTTTATGATCCTTTAACTTGTCTGTAAGTTCTTTTTAACGACACATGGGGGCGCTGTTCACCTTTTCATTCCAGACAGGTTAGACTTTTTAAAATTAACTTTATTGAACCGAGAATAAAATTAGGTGCTACAATATAAACAGGTAAAATGAAGTGATCCACTAAACTTCATGTGGAGGGAACTTTCAGGCGAAAACACGGCTGAAACATGGCTGGAGTCCTAAGGAGAACCGTGTCACGACGCCAGCTGGCTTTGTTTTTAACACTACGACAGCTTCTTTTTTTGTACCACAAAGCAAACTTTTGTGTGTGTGTGTGTGTGTGTGTCACTACATGAGCTTTTTTTTTTTTTNTTTTTTTTTTTTGTTGTTTGTTTTTGTATCACTATGTGAGCTTTTTTTTGTGTAGTATCACTATGGCTGGATTTACGCGACCATGCACGTGACCTGATTCTGATCTTTTGCTCACGTGACACGTATCAGACACGCTTCCTGAAGATGTAAATGGTAAAAAGTCACATGGAATCAGATATTCTCAGATCTGTTTTGGCCCTCTTGCATATGTGGAAATAAATCGGATATGTATCAGATATCCATCAATGCTGCTGCTGTCAAAATCCACAGATCAGAATTTCCTTCCCATTCCGACTCCTACGTAACGTTCTGCTTTATCTGCATATGATGATGTCATCATCAATATGATGACGCTCTCTGTAAACAGAAATGGAGGACATACTACATATATCAGACATGCTGATGTGTGTTTACGTCAAATAGACATGTTAGTGTGTGATAACAGGCTCCTGTTACAGCAGCAAAACTCCAACTCCACCTGCTTCTCCTCCGTGATTAACCGATGAACATACGTGTCCTGATGGAGAGATAAACGCTCACGCAACATATCAGATGTTTCTCTCTGCATGTGAAAGTTTTAACCTGCTGATCAGATTTTAAATACTTCTCTCATCTTAGTCCACTGAAGCGTTTTGTTTACGTGTCTCAGAAATGTGCGCATACGTAGCTGCATCCTGCTGCTACAGGTCAAAGGTCAAAGCGTGTAAATATTTTCATTTGCATTTATTCCTTTATTAGTTTATTTGTCAGGGACAATGTTCATTAATCAACAGTAAAAAAGTAAACTGTAAATGAGCCAGAGTTAGCCCAGAAGGCTAATTTTCATCTGCAGTCCCTGTCCACATGTTAAATACAGGTAGACTTGTAGAGTAAATCCAGCCAAAGTGAGTTTTTTTTACAGTATGTGAGATTTTTTGTGTGTATCCAGTTTCCCACAGGTTGAAAATTTACTTGTGGCAGTGAGTTCAGTGATGGTGCAGACAAAACGGGATGCACACACATAGTGGAGCAGTCCGACATTCGGTTTCGTTTTCTTGCTTTTGCTTTCTTGGGGCCGCCCAAGCACAGCCTATGTGTGTGCGTGTGTCGGTGTGTGTGACAGCAGTGTCGGAGTTGTGTTGTTTTTAAGGCTGGGTCGTGAAACCTGGTCGGGCCGCCCAAGTTTCACCTTATCTATGTATGGGAATCACGGATGTCCCTACATAAGTTTTTTTTNCTTTTTTTTTTTTGTACCACTAAGTGAGCTCTGCCTGCTGGCTCCTCACTAGCAACGCAACCAGTCATGTGATATTTGGGCCAATCACAGCTAGAGGGAGGGATCAGAAGCAGAAAAACGTTTTAAGGAAGATACTGTTTTCGTGTTGTACGACATGTTCACTGGCCTGTTCCTCAGTCGTTTCTTCTTTTAAAGTGTACTGGGGCCTTCAAAGAGACAGCGTAAAATGTTCAGCAGCTGTTCAGTCACCATCACCGTCTCCTGACATGTTGTGGTGGGTGGAAGAACAGGTGCGTGATAATTGAAGCTCATTGTGGAGGGTGGTGTGTGTGTGTGTGTGTGTGTGTGTGTGCATGTGTGTGTGCTCACTATGCTCTTGGAGCTGACAGCGAGGGCCCGACACACCAGGTTGAGCACAGGTCTGACTGGCAGACGGACAGCAGAGGCTGGATCCACCCTGATAAATCACAAAAACACAGTCAAATATGAATGACAGCGACTAATACTACTTAAACATGCAAAATGGGTGGTATGGTCCTTTGAGACTAATATATTCAATTTTCATACATGTTAAGTTACTGACAATCATTTCCCAAAGGAGAAAACCATATTTCAGCTTTCCTGATATTTTGCAAAATCTCTTAATCTTTCAAAATCAAATATTCAAGTGATACACCCACCTTAAAAATCCATGTTTCTCCTGCTAATAGTTACACAGCCTTATGAAGTCACGGTCCTTTAAATTTTTCCATAAACACAGGTCTTCTTTTGGGACTATATTCCCCGGTGGAGCATACATTCACTCCACGCTTTTTATTGCGCTTAAATGCTAAAACTATGTAACTTCTAAAAAACCCTAAATACACGTCTTATTGGTGATGATGGATTACCTATCCCAAGAACGTTTCAAGTAACAACAAGTTGATTTTAATAGCAGAATGAACTGAAACCAATGGAGGTCTGGAAGATAGGAAAAACATTTTTAATTCACCGTTCCAGTAGTATGCTTTGGGAAATGATTGTCAGGAACGTTACTTTGTGAAAATTAAATATATTAGGCTCAAACATGCAAAATGGGTGGGATGGTCCTTTAAAACTGAGTCTGAGGCTGTTTTTACACCTGGAAATTGTTTTTTTTTTTTTTTTTTTTGAATCGGGGCAAAATTTCCCCTATGCTGCGTTTACTCCTGATTCAGTTTCATACAGAAAACAAATCAAATCAAAACAAAGCATGTGACGAAAAGTCATGTGACCACACTCTCTCTGCTCATTGGTCAGAAATGTCTGAGGGTGGGGGAGAAAGGAAATCCAAACAGGAAGTAGTTTCTGTGGTGTCACAGTAAAGCAGAGTATTCAAGACAACGTGTGGAAAACCACGTTTTTTTTTGTTTTTTTTTTAATGGAAGCACTACATTCACACATTCACGCTAAATTTNACCACGTTTTTTTTTGTTTTTTTTTTAATGGAAGCACTACATTCACACATTCACGCTAAATTTGGTGATGACGTCTCAGCTCAGTTTTTATGGACGGATTGATGAAAAATGTGCTGACATTAACACATGTAGTTCTGATGCTTGATGATAGACTACAGGAGAAAATTACTCATAGTGTGCGTGTGTTGGTACCTGAGTGTGTGTTTGAGTGCCAGGCAGACTGCGGCGTATCTGTGCTGGAGCTGCAGCAGCAGCAGAGGGTCTGATTGGTCGAGAGAGGGGAAGGCTAGCTCCACCCCCGGACCTTCATATTGCACCGTTCCATCTGTTACATGAAACATGATCGCGACACGCGTGAAGACAGAACAACACGGACATGTTTCCGCTCCTAAGCAGACGCGTAGACAGAGATTCTTCAAAATAAAAGCTCATTCCTGCTGGGAATTAAATTAACTCTAAAAAAAAAAAAACATTTACTGCTGTGCTGATGAAGATTCTCAGTCATCCAGGCGGGTAGCTATACTGTCTGAAAACTGAGTCAGGTCAACTGGACTCAAGTTTTTAATCCTGGAACGTTTCAGCCAAACGGCTTCATCAGTCAGAAATGTTAAACCTCCAGTAACTACAGTAACAAATCACAGCTAACCTTCAATTCCAAATAAATAGATATATTATACAAATTTTTAGAATAATGCGTGTAGTAAACTGCGCTATTCAAATTTCAAACAACTAATTATCAAATTATAAATTTCAACTTCATCATTAAAAATTCCGGATCATTAAAAATTAGAAGTGTACCCCCACCTCGGTTGAATTCTCGCCCGTGCCACCCACCGCCCACAAGTACATTTTCAACATGTGGGAAACACTGGAACATGAAACCCTAAAACCTACCAAAAGCTTTTTTTTTACCTGATTCTGAGCCCTGGTAGAGCTGAGCCAGCGCGCCATTGGCTGAGGCCAACAGACAGTGAATCTGATTGGTCCAGCCCTCCGCTCTGCCAGCCCCCACCCCTCTGTCCAACAGCCGCCCCAGGCAGGGCAGGCGACCGAAGCACTGACACGCCACCTGACAGAAGAAGAGCGCCAGACAAAAAAGCTTCAGACTAATTCGTCAAACGTGACGGAACATTGAACGAGTACATACGTGTTCCCTCACCATCACGTAGGGTTAAGCGTAATGATGCGAATAACAACTGAAATAACAACTGGAAAGAGGAGGAACTACAGTATTTCCTTATTTGTATATCAGGGAACCAATTCATAAAATACAGCATCACATTTAACCTGTCAACGACGGCAAATATTGTCACGCAGCCATGTTCCCTAATTCATACGCATCTGTTACCGGCGTCTTATTTACGCGTTACAAACGCACTGACACTCAAATAAAGACGTGTCTCATCAGGATGAAATCTGACGAGGTTCTAAACTGTACCTGCCTCGTGTGTTAGTGATCAATAACGCTGATAGATTAAAAACACTGATCAGTTTATTTAAAGTTTAATTGAGTCTCTTCATCAAGCATCAACCTCTTCAACTGGGTATTTTTTTTTTTTTTTTTTTTTAAAAGGTACCAGGATGTTTTGTAGCTTCTGTCAGGTTGTTTGAGCGGTTTAAATGCTCATCCTGGTGAAGAAGCACGTCTTGAGAATGGTGAATTTGGTTTGGGTGTTTTTAGGAGACTTTTCTTATCAGCGTTTTGCGATTTTTTGGGCCATGAGTTTTTTTTTTTGCTTTATTTTGACGGAGACGGGGNTCAGCGTTTTGCGATTTTTTGGGCCATGAGTTTTTTTTTTTGCTTTATTTTGACGGAGACGGGGAGAGGAGTGGGTTTTAGTCCCTTTTGTCCTTCTGTTTCAGATATGGTGGTTTGAAACTTGGCTAGCTGGTTTTCTCTTCGTAGGCTTCAGCAGACTCTAACAGAGTAGGGCTGGACGATATGAAAAACTTTTTTTATCGCAATCTTTTTTTTTTTTTTAANTTTTTTTTTTTTTTTAATATTGATCGTATCGATATATATCACCATATGGCAAAGATTCTGCCGCCTTTCAAGTCACTTAAACTTAACATTTATTTGAACAATTTCTTTATGCGCGATCTGAACATAAAAAATACCCAACTGAAAAATCCCTTGGCATCATATCTTTTTCAGTAAAGAAAGCTACAGCACGCGTGGTGTCTCCGTAAAACGAGCCCTTTTCCTGATTTTCGTTCTGAAATAGGAAAGCGGAAAACGAAAACAGAGCCGTTTTTTAAGCTACGTTTTAAGCTAGCTAACAGGTGCTGTGCTAGCAGGAGTGTTGCACTGTGAGTACATGCTGTGTTCACCGGCGTTTAGCAAGGTGCTGCTTTGAGGAAGTGGGCGGGCTGTTATGACACTGCCACCTGATTGGCTAGTTTGTTCCAGTTNGCTTTGAGGAAGTGGGCGGGCTGTTATGACACTGCCACCTGATTGGCTAGTTTGTTCCAGTTCTGACGCGCTATTGGCTGTTTGACCTGTCATTAACTTCCTGTATTCAAGCACTATTTTATATCGAGTTTATACTGACTTCCTCATTTTTATATCACGATACGACTTTATACCGTTTGTATCGTCCAACCCTATAACAGAGCCTGCTGCATGGTGAACTCTTAGCGTGGTGGTGAAAGTCAACAGGGCTTTGGCTGGGGATCACGTCCGTGGCGAGCCGCACACGGACGAGCGTTGAGTCCAGTTAGTCTTTATGTTAGTTTGTCCTGGCTGAAGGTAGAAAAGGTTTTGAATTGGAGAATTTTAACCTTTTTTCTAGGACTATGTACAGATAAACCACCAGAATGTATTTATTTGAAAACGGTATTTATCGAAGGTAAAACGATGGTCTTGGTCTTAACCTCAACCAAGAACAAATGCTTTAAAGAACTATACTGTCCTGTATAGTTGAGCAACTCACTGGAATAACCTACCATTAAATATTAAAAACGTTCAAAATAAATTCATCTTTAAAATGAAATTGAAAGCTCATTTAGGCTAAAAGTTGTTTTTTAATTTGTGATGTGTTTGTACACCTTTTTATGTGGCTTTAGGAAATGTAGATGGATGTTGTGATCGATTGTATTTTATTTTTTAACCTAGATATGTAATTTGGATTGTTTGAACCCCAGGAAGAATAGTGGTTGCTGAGGCATCATTGAATGGGGATCCAATCAACCTGTCTGCCTAATTCTCCACTGTTCGCCATCTTTACCATCTTTGAAGGACCCTCTCTCTTGGTCTTAACGATGCTTCCTCAGGTACCGAGGTACGTGATGAGGATGCTCTGCACGGATCAGCTGGTGGTAGAAAGGGTTCTGGCAGCAGGATTATCAGCAGGATCTGAAACTCGTGGGGACTAAAATGTTTAAAAGCTTAATGCACCCTTAATATTAATTTTTCCTAAGTTCCAGGTTTCATGGTGGAACCGTGTTTTTATGCGGGGGGACGACTCTGCCTGCAGGCCTTCCTGGTTCCCTGTGGTGTGAAGCAGGTTGACGTCGATACTCACCTGGTCTGACTGAGACCAGCTTTAAAAGCTACTGGCATCAGTCTCTCTCCTCCGGCAGATATTACTTTGGTTTGGTTGTCTTTGTTTCCTTTAGATATTCTGTTGCTTTAGTTAATTTTGTGTTTTTGTGCTTTTAGCTGTTTAAATCTTGCAACTCATGTGTGACCTCCCTCTTTGTCAGAACCTTGAGCCAGTTCGTACAATCGTCAATTATTTCATAAATAATTCTGATAAAATCTCACTAAACAACTGTAGAGAGGTAGAGGTTCATTCTTACTGATGTTACCATTTTTTGTCTGTTATATACATTCTATAAGAATATTCTAAAACAAGCCTTACAAATGTTCATCTTAATGGTGAGACAAACCTCTTGTGTTTTCTTGTTAGGACTGTCCATCTTGGAGAGGAAATAAGCTCCCAGTTTGTCCTAGAAAGCAAAAATGGACACCAGCAGGATGATGAGAAATGAGGATGAGAAGCTGAAGTTCTGACATCGCACGAAAAACTTCAATCCGCAAAAAACAACTTCCCCTTGTGCCTAAATGGCATCAAAATTTTGTCAGATCTCTTGGTAATGGTTAGAACACTCCTGTTAAAAGTCCACACGCTCGCATTTTGTTTTTTGTGAACTGAGCAGATATTCTAAGACATCAGCACTGCTGCCAAACAGTAACTGTTTGCTCAAATCTACATACACAACGACTGATTAGTTTTACGCTTGGTGAACGTCCACACTAACACAGCAAGGAGCTGGCTGGCTGCCGGTCAGAGCGAGAGAGCAGGAGTGGAGTGGGTGGGTTTTACTGGAGCGTGGAGTGGACACAAACGGCCCAGTGCTGCTCTGATTTCTATCATCAAAAACTGCAAATATAACCATGTTCACTTTTATGCGACTCATATTGATCATAAAGCTGCTGCAGGTTGGAATGGATCTCTGCAGATTCTGCAAGTGTTAATTAGTTAAAGGACCATACCATCCATTTTGCACGTTTGAGCCTAATATATTCATTTTTCATACACGTAACGTTACTGACAATCATTTCCCAAAGCATACTACTGGAACGGTGAATTAAAAATGTTTTTCCTACCTTCCAGACCTCCATTGGTTTCAGTTCATTCTGCTATTAAAATCAACTTGTTGATACTGTAAACGTTCTTGGGATAGGTAATCCATCATCACCAACAAGACGTGTATTCAGGTTTTTTTAGAAGTTATGTAATTTTAGTGTTTAAGCTCAATAAAAAGCGTGGAGTGAATGTATGCCTCCACCGGGGAATATAGTCCCAAAAGAAGACCTGTGTTTATGGAAAAATTTAAAGGACCGTGACTTCATAAGGCTGTGTAACTATTAGCAGGAGAAACATGGATTTTTAAGGTGGGTGTATCACTTGAATATTTGATTTTGAAAGATGAAGAGATTTTGTAAAATATCAGGAAAGCTGAAATATGGTTTTATCCTTTGGGAAATGATTGTCAGTAACGTAACATGTATGAAAAATTAATATATTACACTCAAACATGCAAAATGGGTGGTATGGTCCTTAAATTCATTGACCCAGCTTATTATTATGAACATTATTGTTAAAATGTAAATAAGCTGTATTTTTCAGTGTTATTGTCAGATTGCAATGTTTATCATGATGATGCTGCACTTACCTTTACTTTGACTGCTGTATTAATATACAAATATTATGAATATTATCTTTTTTACTGTAACTTCGGCTGTTCCATATCACTATAATATTTTTTATATGATAATATTTGTCACACCATGATACTGATGATATTGTGTGTTGATGAATTCTCACATTATGCACAAGAAGAAGAAACTAAACGTCATGTCTGAAAGTAGCAGCTCAGCGTCTGGTGAATTATTTCCTCTGTTGTCTGAAATGCTTCAGCTACAAGCTAACTGGCTAACGGCTAAAGGTGGAAACAAAAAATTAGTTTCTCCACCTGAAGCAGCAACACCTGTCACAAATCACAGTCACAAGTCACATGAGGAGGAGAGCCAATCAGCTTTGAGACGCAAAACAAACAGGAAGTGACAAGCATAGCTGGAGCGTTAGCTAGCTGTACTTCCTGTGACAGCACAAGCCAACGGTGGATGAAATTAGCTTAGCAGTGACATTTTGTCAGTGGTGACTTGTGATGTCTGAACAGTGTTAGCTTAGCTGCTATGCTAACTTCAGGTGAGTTCTTGTCTTGTGGTGGATCTGGGCTTCAGAGTGTATTTAAGTGTAGCGTCATAGAGGCTATTTAGCTCTGGAGCGAAAATCATAACCTGCTAAAGATCAGATCTGATGACATCATCAGTCATTTTATTGATGTTTTATAACGACTGAAGACGAGCAGCTAAAGCTAATCTGAGTTACTGTCTACAAGCTAAAATATTACAGGATTTAGTTATTTCTACTTTTACTGAAGGGAAAAACTCTACTGTTTCTACTTTTACACTGATTCATGTTTACTCACGTTGGTACAGTTTGCAGTAATTTTTACTTCTAAAATCACCATGACAAGTTTATTAAACATATTGTTCATATTGTCTTGAATATTGTTAGTGCAAAAATACCTTCAGATATATTTTAGGGATACATACATAGAGCTGTGAAAAAGTATTTGCTCTTTTCTGATTTCTTCCAGTTTTGCATATTTGTCAGACTTCATTGTACCAGATCTTCAAACAAAATTTAATATAAGACAAAGAGCCTGAGTACAAAAATACAGTTTTTAAATGGTCATTTTGTGTGCTGCAGGAAAGGGTGGGTAGAGCAGGGAGGAATGGAACCTGTGCAGGGCTGCAGGATTGAGAAGCTCAGACTGAGGCAAAGGCAGATGGGTGCTGTGTGGTCAGTCCTACCCTGAGAGATCCGCAGGCTCTGGGGTAAAAGGTCATGCAGGCCGTCATCCCCTCCATGGCTGCCAGCTCACACTGCAACAAGACCAAAAAACAGAAAGTCTGTCTGCAATCTGAGACTAGAAACGTGCTGAGATGTGTAAACGTCACCGTGAACACATGCACACATACTATGTAAGAGAGAATACGAGAACATGTGAGATATTATGATGGTGTATGTGAATGAAAATAATAATCTGTGTAAAACGGAATGATAGTGAATGTAAGAGAAGAGCGGATAGAAAACAAACACACCCCATTTAACAATTCTGACATTTTGTTAACCTGAAGCCAAGAATTAAAATGCAACAAATCCATATTTTTCCCGCTAATCTGCACAGAAAACTTTACAGTTTCAAACTGAAAAGTTAGTTCTAACAAGTTTTTTGCATTAATTAAAAATAAACAACTGTGATATTAAGGTTTTATAAGTATTCACCGTCTTTTAATAGCATCACTTAAAGTATCTCAGGAACAACCTCCTGCCTTCAAATCACCTTCTAGATCACATGATAACTTAACTGTCCAACATGTTTAGAATCACAGCAGTTAACCTGAGAACTGAAATGAAAGCAGCTGATTGGTCCTTCAGACTGTAAGTGAAGTCAAACACAAAGACAGCAGCACGGGTTCAAAGACCTTCCAAAACAAGTCCGTCACAAAGTTGTGGAAGGACCCTCATCAGGTGAGGATAGAAACAGATTTCCAAGGCTTTGAATCTACCTGGAAGCTCCTTTAAGTCCATCATTAAGAAAAGGAAAGTGCAGCACCTGATGAAATCAGGACGTCCATCAAAGCTACAGCTGGATTTACGCTACAAGTCTTGATGCTCAATTCTGATCTTTTGCCTATATCTGATTTTTTGTTCTGCGTATTTACATTTTCTTTTTTAAGCGGCTCATGTCTGATACCTGTATTTACACGCTTTGACCTTTGACCTGTAGCNATTTTCTTTTTTAAGCGGCTCATGTCTGATACCTGTATTTACACGCTTTGACCTTTGACCTGTAGCAACAGGATGCAGCTACAGACGCTCACATTTTCTGAGACGCATGTAAAGAAAACGCTTCAATGGGCTAAGATGAGAGAAGCATTTAAAATCTGATCAGCAGGTTAAAACTTTCACATGCAGAGAGAAACATCTGATATGTTGTGTGAGCGTTTATCTCTCCATCAGGACACGTATGTTCATCGGTTAATCACGGAGGAGAAACGGGTGGAGTTGGAGTTTTGCTGCTGTAACAGGAGCCTGTTATCACACACTAACATGTCTATTTGACATAAACACACATCAGGCATGTCTGATATATGTAGTATGTCCTCCATTTCTTTTTACAGAGAGCGTCATCATATTGATGCTGACATCATCATATGCAGATAAAGCAGAACGTTACGTAGGAGTCAGAATGGGAAGGAAATTCTGATCTGTGGATTTAGACAGCAGCAGCATTGGTGGATATCTGATACGTATCTGATTTATTTCCACATATGCAAGAGGCCCAAACATATCTGAGAAAATCAGATTCCATGTGGCTTTTTACCATTTACATCTTCAGGAAGTGTGTTGATACGTGTCACATGTGAGTAAAAGATAAGATTCAGGTCACATGTATGTGGTTGTGTAAATCCAGCCTAAGTGACAGAAGACAACAGGTCAGAGAGAGACACCAGGAATCCAACCGGCAACCTAGAAAGACCTGCAGAGTTTAATAATCTACGATCTGAAAAAGACTCAAGATCTTTTATCTGCTCATCAGCTCCTCTGCCTGCCGGGCTGACTCACCTCAGACTTCAGGCCCAGCAGGGAGGTCAGGATACCCAGGATGGAGTTGAGGCCGACCTCTCTGGCCAGTTCTGCCAGCTGAGCTGAGTACTGCAGGACGTCCTTCAGAATGTTCACCGCCAGCTGGATGGTTTGAATTGGAGCCTGAGACTGGATGACAGATTAGAGTTCAGAAATGAAGATAAAGGAAAGAAAGCAAAGAGGAGGAGAGAGGAGTTAAAGAAGACAGAGGACAGAAGACGGGTCGTCCAGACAGACAGCAAGCTGACGTCCATAAAGATAAATTATGAAAGATAAATGATGTCACGGTTTGAATTTTAGACGATACGATTAGAGTGAGAGAAATAATCACGATTTCACGATTATTTATGTAATGCAAAAAAAAAAAACAAATGTCAGCATGAACATTTTCCTGTCTTCAGATAGTTAAAATGAGTTTTTAAATAAAATAGTCAAAAGGCCACAAAAATAAACAAACAAAATTAGATTTTAGATTATGAGAGTAAATAATGCTATATTTATAATTAACTAAATTAACTAAAATATTTGTCAAACTATCAATTTAAATCCTACAGTTCATTATTATGCAAAATCAGTTTATATAAAGTCTTGCTAAGCAAATATGAATAATTAGTTGGTCATTTTTTATAGAATAAAGACAAACTTTAATGTGACTGAACATTTTAGCTGTCATTTTTGTTTATTAATTTTTATCTTTTTTAAATGGCGGCGACATATTTATGTGGTAAACTGAGACAAAGCACCACCACCAAACCTGCTGCTAACATTAGCTCAAATATTATTGGAGTTCATCTTTTTCATATTTATCATCCAATCAGTTTATGTCCAGAGATCCACCTTAACACTAACACCTATCCACAAACTAAAGAGCCGATTTTAACTCAGCAAGAAGTAAGAAATCAATTGCTGCGCTACTGGCTGAGTCACAACTTCCTGCAGCTACTTCACAAGAAAAGCCTTTCAGTTGTTGACTAGCGGACAGCTTCTAATGTGAAGCAGGAGCAGGAAGTGTACAGACTAACACAAATATAGTCGATGCATAGACACCTGGATAAGCTGCACAAACAAGTGTGTCTGTACGTGTGTGTATTACCTGTATGACTTGCTGCAGGGAACGCAGCCAGGAAAGGCAGTGTTGTTGGAAAAGATCACTGGAACTGTCCTTAACCAGCATGGAGAGCAGGCAGAGCCCCTCAAATCTGCACACACACACACAAATTGGACATGTCCTAAAATTTTAGTCTTAAGTGTGTCACGGCTCTAATAATGGTTTAGTTTTGCTCTTACTCTTACAATTAATTTAAAAAAATGAAATGTTTTAATACATGTATTGAAGAGAGGTTAAGAGTTGTGCGACGACTACGTCTCACTCACACACACACACACACACACACACACACACACACGTTTTACAACAGACGTGATTAAATGATAAAGAGATACGGGCTGACGTCAAAGTTTTCCCCCCCTTTTATTAGAATAACTTCTGCTTCTTATGAAACACACTAACTGCAGCCATGAATGAATAAGCGTCAGATGGTTTTTGGATGATGTAGAAATGCAGCAGGTTCAGCTCTAGATGTCACCCTTATGGCTCTAACAGCATCAAGTACACACATTCACCCACGTTTTTCCAAACAGCAAGAACAAGCTGCTTTATGGAGCGTGTTGATGCTGCTGGAGACTCGATTCAATCGGAGCATCACGCTCCAAACGTAAAGCAGAAACAGGAAAAGGTTCCACAGCATCAGCGTTCATTTTCTGTTTGACGCCAGCAGCAAAATCTTCAGCGTTGTGCTGAAAAGTCAAAAGTGGACACAAGTTCTGTCTCTGAGTGACATCACCCCTTTTCAACAAAATCGGGGAGTGTTATGGAGTGTTAGGGAGAAGGGTGGGTAATCACTTGTATAGGGTCAGCATGGCATGTGGGGCCGGTCCTAAGTGGTTGTGGGCGCTGGGGGGTAGTGGATGTAGGCTGGGATCCCTGCGTCCTGTCTCCCTGTGGCCTCGTGGCCCATCCTTGGTGCCTTTGGGGTGCCCGGGACGTGGACTGGTGTGATACCGGCCATCTCTATGGGGCTCTAGGGATGTCCCTGGGGGGCGGCTTGCTGATGGGGTTGGGTGGCGCGGGT
>VXCM01006604.1:0-26066 GCA_014773175.1 Lucifuga dentata | reverse complement strand
TATATATATATGTGTATATATATATATGTATATGTGTATATATATATGTGTATATATATATATATATATATGTATATGTGTATATATATATGTATATTTATATATGTATGTATATGTGTATATATATATGTATATATATACATATATATATATATATGTATATATATCAAACTACAAAGTTTGTTCAAACACACACAAAAAAAAAAACCCACACTTGTGTGTTTCATACATGCTGATTTTTTGTTTGAAACTGTGTCAATATGTGAGATTTGATCTCTAACAGCTTCCCAAATCTGACCCCATTTGAAATGACAGGAGCAGGAAACATAAACTGAATGCTCAGAAAGAATCAAGGAAGTGTTTTTTTTTCTTTTTCGTTTTTCTTTTTTTTTTAATTTTTCATCCATAGTGGGTGTTAAGAGATTTATCCTTTCCTGACATCTCCTCTGGAAATTTGCACCCCAAGGAACCCTGACTCTACACTTAGGCCAATAAAAGCAGATTGTGTTTTTTCCTCTTCTTATCAACATCCTCTTAAAATACATCTGCAGAGAAAGATGGAAAAGCACAATTTAGCTCTAAATAACAGAATTTATCTCCGCATTGATCAGCTGAGGGACACTGCAGATTTAGTTACATAAGACAGTTTGCTGTGATGCTGTTGACTTGGAGAGAGAAGTAAACAAGAATGTCAGTTAGTCTTGTTAACTTCCCTTAAATTATGTGTAAAGTTGCTGATAATGTAATTAGCAGACTCTGGACACAGTGTAATTGAATTGCAGGTAGTGAATGAGCGGAAGACAATGCGGCAGGACCATTTTCTATTGGCTGTATAGTAAGTTATAAAGCATTAGATGGGTTCAAGTTAGAGAAGTTATTGCTGTGCCTCAGGACAGGTTGGTCTGTGTTAGTGGACACCCAATATTTCCTCTCCTAGCCAGATCTAGAATTTGATCCAAATCACCTCCAAAATTTAATCACTTTTTCCTCTCGACATTATCTATCTGTCCCACAGATTTCATCCCAATCTGTATGTAACTTTTGACATATCCTGTTAACAAAGAGACAACAAACAAATGCCAGTAACCATATAAGGTAAAAATCAAAATTTAGTGTGACTATGACCTTTTTCTTGGTTGCTTTTATTCTGTATTTGATAATTTATTATATTCTGTTAATGTGTCTTAAATGTTTTCTGTAAATTTTGTTTATATGAAATCTAATCTGACTTTGGCTGTTGCACTTTGCATTTTGGATACTTTTCAAGGCACATTTTATAGACTGGTGACAATACAATTGCTTTTCTCTGGACACAATCACAAAAATGCCTATAGATTATATACAACACAGTACAATAGCCTTACAATAAATCCTACCTTTGGGAATTTTAGAACGTTCCATTTTTGTTGAGACTGTATCAGGAAGGTGTATCTTCAAATGAAATCTAACCTGGTACTTTTCTGAGGCCACAGCTTGTGGTGGTGTTGTATTATATTGCTTTATTGTAAGGTGTTCCTGTAATTTTTACCCTTTATAATGCTCAGCAGTCTAGTATTTGAAAGCCAGAGAGGAATGAATCTAGCTGTTGTATATTCTGTTTGTCTGTAAACAATCGTTTCAACCGGAATAATGAGCTAATTATCTGACATAATTATCAAAGGCAGTTTTGTTTTTCTGAAGTTGCATAGATCCTATAGCCTCCAGAAACAAATATCTACCCACACAGCCTTGACTTTCCAACACTAGTCCCCAAGTAAACATCAGACGAGTGATATGCGACCGCACATTGCAGCAAGCTTAGATGACTAATGATCAGGTTTTAAAAGAGCCTTTGTCGAGCTCTGGCTAGATGCTGATCACAATCCAGGGAATGTTTTCTACCATGGTGAGTGTTACACACACACACACACACACACACACACACACACACAGGTACACACGCCCACACACATACATACAAGCATAGAGTACGCAAGCAGAGATATGTCAGAAAATGCCACTCCTTGCTCCATGAGTTATCTGCTGGACATTTTGTGACGACAATACAGCTGGAGGAAGTGAAGCAATCGGTAATCAGTCTTTGTCACGTTATCAGTTGCATCACTGCAACACACACCCTTGCATTGAAGTAGAACTAAAGACAGCAGGTTGTGTTTATTTTATACATTTAATGTATTTAAATTAAATAAGGAGCCCCAGCCTTAGGTTGGCTGCTGATTTGTTTACTCACTGGCAGATGTCTCTTACCTTTTGCATAAAGTTAGTTTGCATTTGCAAGGTACTCAAAGGTGCTGAATGTATCCGTAGCACAAAGTGTTGAAAATTGCGAAGCGTTAAAAGTTGGTATCAAATGCTTTGCAAGATTCACAGTGTTATATTATGTTCCATTTATCAGAAATGTTGAAATGATTTTCAGTGTTTCTCTGTTGATACAACATGACCTGGTTTGGTACCATCAGCATGTTTTTTTCCCTGGTTGTAATCTGATGAATAAGTCATTTTATGGCAGTGGAACTTCAGGTCATTTAGCGTAAACACCTGCATCACTTACAGAGAGGATGATGAAATCAGCAGCTGGATAAAGGAGAATGTTTACCATGGCTATACTACTGCTTGTTTGCACAATCAACTGTGTGTTCTTTCTTTATGCCACACTAATCTGCACCTCAGGTGGAGGTTTGTTGAACTTTTTGAGTCATTTTCATTTTGAGCTCAGATCTCACCTGCTTTGCGCTGACTTTACTGCTTAGTACAAAGAAAGCACTCCAAGAGGAAACAGCTTGAAGACATACAGAGACATATATGGCAAACAACAAGCCAATTAACTATAATCAGTGTCCCTTTTAGCAAACTATCATTAAGTATGTTCAAATTAGGTTGATTAATATTCACAGCTGCACAGTCATGACAACCTTTTTGTTTATTAGGGTTTAGTTTCTCAGTCTGAGTAATAATTAGAGGACTAATTGTATCTCACATGGCTCCTCTAATTAAAACAGTCAGCTTGCTTTCTCCTCTGCTGCCTGGGCGCGAGGCTTCAGGACTGTAAGGTTCATGTCAGGGAGATATCCCTCAGGGACAAACTAATGAGGAGGAAGAAGAGGGAGGGTGGGAGACAGCTGTTGGTGCCTAATTCTCGCTGATTCTCTGCCCTACATTGTTGGTTTGTGTGAGCTCGGAATAACAACATGACTAAAGTGCACAGCAGAAACGGAAATGAAGACAGTAATAAAGGTTTATGATACTAGTTTCATTGGGTTGGAGCAGGACAATTACATTGGGAATCAACTGAAATGAATACTTTGTCTTTTTTCTTCAGTGCCACTTAAAGAAATTTTAGAACAATATATATATATATAACATATATATATGGCAGTTTTCCTGCCCTCCTGTGACCAAAAAATGATTTTTAGTAAAATTTTAAAAATGATTTTTAGTAAAATTTTAGTAAAATTTTTTTAGGTAGTTTTTAAAGGTACAGAATTGCAGAAAAGAACATTATATCATAAGCATTTTGCTCCAAAATTATGCCATTTTAGCTGCAATGTAATGTAGCTGCAATGTACAGTTTTGCAAGTTGTGTCTTTGGACCCTTTAAGTATGTTTTGGATTTCTTTGCTATCAAGAGCAGACATGTTTTGGAATGTTACCCAAGAGACATCACACCACCAACATCTTCCTAAGAAAGAGGAGGAACATTCTTTTGTCTTTGTGAACCTCAAGTTAAACCTTAACCTTTAACCTTTAACCTCAAGTTAAAACTTAACACATGAATTTAGAATAGAAAGAAATATCTTTATGCTTACTATGACTGCAGGTAGTTTGTTTTTTTGTTTTTTTTTTGTGGTTGTGAGTGTGTTGCAGGGGTATTTGTTTGTCTCCATATTTAACATTGTAGACGGCTGACTCTTTCACAGTGCCAGTTAGAACCTGTCTGACCAGATCAGGGGACGACTGAACATGCACCAGAGGAGGCCGTCCTGTTTTCTTAAGACACACATTCTTGCTGTAAAACCTACTTTCATTGAAGAAAAAGCCCCTTTTGTGTCTTCTGTGCTTATCAGTAATACTGCCGTCCTTATCCAAACACTTGCACAACGCTTGATACCCTATATTATCAGCCTGCAATTATAGGCCTATGTAGCGCTCTGTCAATATTGTCTTTGTTATTGGCAGAGACAAGTAGAGAAAGTGCTTGGATCAGCATATGATTTAAGTCATGTACATGAAATTAAAACAGCTTAAAGGACCATACTGGTGATTTTGTAGGTTTGAGCCCAATAAATACAATTTGCATACACATTGCTGCCAGCCATTTTCCAAAAACATACTACTGGAGCAGTCAATTTTAGAATTGTTTTTTTTCCCACCTTCCAGATTGCCTTTGGTTTCAATTAATTCCAGTACGCTGTAAAAAAAAATCAACTTGGAAGTACTTGAAACATGCTTAAGATAGGTAATCCATCACAGCAAACAAGACATGCATTATTTATTTATTTATTGTTAAAGTAATTTTATGAATTTTAGCTTTTCAACATAGATTCAATACAGAGCTACACAGAAGAAAATGTATTTCTCTGCCAGGGAATATAGTTCCATCAGAATACTGCTTTTACTGAGAAAATAAAACGACTGTGCTCTCTACAATTATGTATACATATTATCAGTCAAAACATTAAATTTTAAGGTGGGTTTATCATCT
This sequence comes from Lucifuga dentata, assembly GCA_014773175.1. Taxonomy (NCBI): domain Eukaryota; kingdom Metazoa; phylum Chordata; class Actinopteri; order Ophidiiformes; family Bythitidae; genus Lucifuga; species Lucifuga dentata. The sequence continues at coordinate 21,364 of VXCM01006604.1, read as the reverse complement.
GAACATTTGATTTAAAAGATTAGAGGATTTGGCAATATAACACAAAACTAAAATATGGATTTATGTTTTGGAAAATTGTTGGCTTAACTTGTATGCAGATTGTATTCATTGGGTTCAAACATGCAAAATCACTGGTATGCTCCTTAAAACCAGGCTGAAGCTTTTGAGACGGTTGTTAATTATGAGATTTAGAAATGAATATTCAGTGTGCGCTCCTCACAAATCTCATGTACTCAGTGACACATTGAATCTTTTCTCAGAAATGACACGACAGCTTAGAGCTGCTGCTTGCTTGCAGCGGTTGTTTTAACTAGCATGAATAGCAGTGGAAAGATTCAGGCCTTTGCCAGGATAAATACAGCCGGCTCACTTTGACTCACAAGCAAGCATTTGCTTCTGCACTGAGATTGTAGAAACAGCGCAGATTGGCTGTTTTCACATGAAAGCTGTCCAAGTTCTGGCTGCACAGACCAAATTCATAAACAGAGACTCACAAAAAGTCATAAATTGAGCCAGTGTGTTACATAATCAGTGTATGTGTCTAAACGTTAGTAGGCCTTGGATTAAGACTTTAGTTACAGTATACTGCACTTACCTGTGATGTACAACTACTTATCTTTTGTCTCATTTTTCAAGTAACATTCGTATGAATACTATTGATGTGCTGTGTCCTTACAGTTTGCCAAGGCATCACCAACCGCTTAAACCTTCTGGGTTCCAAAGAAGACCACTACCTGAACATGGTGAAGACCTACAGCAACTGCACTGTGATCCTGGAGAATCTGGAGGTCACCTACATGGAGGAGCACCATGACCTGTCCTTTCTCAGGGTAAGGACTGTGCTGTGTTATTACTGGAGGCCTTGCTGTGCTAAACATGCTCATCACAGATGGGAAAAGGATCCTGCTTTCTTTTTTTGGAAGTCTCTTTGGTGGTTTGAAGCCAGTTTTCTCGGCAAGCTGTCCTGGATACTCGATAGGTTCTTCGTTGCTTCTGTCACTACAGATAATTGAAAGTGGTCTTCAGGGTGTTTATAATGCTCCACTTGCTGTAACGACAAAGTTGTGATCATCATGCAGATGTGACTATAGGACCACACACATGCACACATGTACGCAAACACAAAATAACATACTCAGCATGTTTCAGCAGTCCTAGCTCTGATACCTCAACAGTGCAGCATTTGCTGACTCATTTCCCCAAATTTGGCTTTTCTCATTTCTTCTTCCATTTCTTTTAGTCTATTCAAGAAGTGGGCGGTTATGTACTGATCGCTCTGAACACAGCATCCAGGATTCCTCTGGAAAACCTGCATATTATCCGAGGACATTCCCTCTATGAAGGAGGGTTTGCCCTCGCGGTGCTGCTCAACTATGACAAAGAGAAGGGTCTTGGCACCTCCGAGCTTCCTCTGATCAGCCTGACAGGTTAGTCTGCCTCTCTACAAGCAAGGATTTCTCACAAAAATCTTTTAATTTGGATCAAATTTAGGTGAAATAAAACTTTAAGCTTTCTTGGTGATTTACTGATGTGTTGTAAATGCTGTATGTTTTTTTTATGTGGATTCAATAAGTTGTCTTTTTTCTAGAAATTCTTAAAGGAGGAGTAAAGTTCTGGGCCAACCAGCTGTGCAATGTGGAGACGATACAGTGGAATGACATTTTGAACGGTGACGGCAAACCCAACATGGAGCTCCCAGAGCCCAGCAAAAACCCACAGTGTAAGTAAATATTAATTTATGCACAGCAGAAGACAAAAACATCATAAGTAAATTGTTTGATGAAATTATTTGTGTACTTAAAGAAACATTTTGCCCTATTTTTTTCTTGTTTTCTGTTTTTTGCAGGTAAAAAATGTGACTCAAGTTGTTTCAATGGTTCATGCTGGGCTCCCGGTCCTGAAAACTGTCAGACTTGTAAGTCATGATCTTTGATTAATTTTCTACAGGAAAAAAATCATGTCCTCACATATACTGTATAGAGTGTAGTTAAGCACTAAAAAAGTTACTTCCTGTTGGAGATGATGAGTTTGAAATTTGAAGCCGCTTCTTGAATTTGCCAAAAAAAAAAAAAAAAAANAAAAAAAAAAAAAAAAAAAGTGTAGGAGTGGCTTTAGTGGCTTTTTAGTTCTTTTATTTTCCAGTTTTACACACTGACACAAAATACCCTAACTCTTGTGACGTCATAGAGGTCAGTTTTCCTGACTTTGCACATCTACTACTAATAATACCACAAAATGAATGGCATCCATCCCCTTTAATACGACTTCAAAATCCATCATAAAAATAAGTTGTTGCCGTTCTCTTCACTTAATTTATCCTTGCTCTCATTTCCAGTAACGAAGCTGAACTGTGCGAAGCAGTGCTCTAGGAGATGTAAGGGACCTTCACCCAGCGACTGTTGTAATGAGCACTGTGCTGCTGGCTGCACAGGACCAAGGCCCGCCGACTGTCTGGTGAGAGAAAAAACACATGAGATGATGAAGGAGACGGAGAGGACAAAGGCTGAAACGGCAAAACACACTCAGCTGATCGTCTTTATGAGAAGCCTCAAACAAAACAAAACTCTCACACAGCAGCATCTGTTTTCTGATCAGAAGAATTATTCTCGGTATCAGTGCCAATCAGACATATAACTCCTGATTAAATTTTTCGTTTGGCAGGAGCTTAAGCGTCAGCCTCGGCTTTCCCTCTCTGTTCAGTTTAGAGGATTAAGCCAAGGCTGATAGAGGAATGCAGTGTTATCATTAGCGTGGGGCTCTGTTATGGTCCCAGTGTACTGGATGACTGTTGTTTGTGCTGCAGGCTTGTCGGGATTTCCAGAATGATGGGATGTGTGTGGACTCCTGCCCGGGCCTCATGCTCTATGATCCCAACCTGCACCAGCTGGTACCCAACCCCCATGGAAAATACAACTTCGGGGCCACGTGTGTCAAGAACTGCCCACGTAAGAATCTTACGAGTAACACGAAACAAATCTATCCTCAACGTTTTGTATTTATGCCAAGATTATTTCAAAACTACATAGGTAAAGCCACACACTGCAGCTCCTAAGGGATTTATTTGGTAATATGAAACAAATCATGCATGAATATGAGCTCTTTCACATTGTGGGATGTTGGACAATGTTGTTGTTAGACATTCAATGGTTACAGTTTCTCTCAGTTTAATTATAAACTGTATAAACAAGGAAAGAAAATGATTGAATTGCAGGACGTGTTAATGCAACAACTATACTTTCTCTGTTTAACTTATGCAGTCCTGCCCTAATGCAGATCAGTCCATACTTTATAACCTGCAGTTTTATGCAATTATTGTGGCATTTATTGAGATATTCTTGACTTTTTTGTTCACGTGTTTTTTGTAATTTTTGGTAATATTTTGTAATCATTCCAGATAACTATGTAGTGACTGATCACGGCGCATGTGTGCGGACGTGCAGCGGTAACACATACGAGGTGGATGAAGGAGGAGTCAGGAAGTGTGCCAAGTGTGATGGACTGTGTCCAAAAGGTATGGGGTTGTTGCAACCTGGGGACATCATTCTGACTGAATGTTTTATACGTTCTGCACTTCCACAAGCATCCCTGCACACTTTAGATACATTCCCAGAATTTACTACAAGCTCAAAAACTACATTTCATTTACTAATATTTGTTTTCTTGTTGCTGTTGGTTGCTTGCAGTCTGTAATGGCCTTGGAATGGGAAATCTGGCTCACACTTTGTCAATCAATGCCACCAACATTGACTCTTTTAAAAACTGCACCAAAATCAATGGTAATATTAACTTCATCCACACATCAATTTATGGGTAAGTATATGTCCACTCTGCAAATAATAATAATAAATTACTGGTCACCTTTTGTCATGATGCATTTTGTTATTTATATGATATCTATAGGGATAATTATACCAAAACACCAAAGATGGATCCTGCCCAGCTTGATGTGTTTAAGACAGTTAAGGAAATTACTGGTAAGACTTTGTAAGACCTGAGTAATACGTGACACACTAAATTCCAACATTTGTTTGCTGAACTTCCATGATTATCCACAATTAATGAAACACTTGTTGTTTCAGGATACTTGTGGATTCAAACATGGCCAGAGAACATGGACTCACTTAGTCCTTTCGAGAATCTGGAGATCATTCGTGGACGAACTAAACGGTATGTTCCTATTAAAGACCCCCCTGTAAGTTCACAACCACTGGATCATAAGGAATGAGTTTCCTTTGAGGCTGAAGTGTTATTCAAGGCCAGCATAAAATGTTTTCTTTTTTTATCCTTTTTTTTTCCTTCTCTGTCTGTTCCACCTTTTCCTTCGGTATCTTAGTGGAAGCCGAAGTGTGGCTATCATCCATCTGGGCATCAATCACTTGGGCCTTCGCTCCCTCAAAGAAATTAGCGATGGAGAGGTGGTCATCTTTAAAAACCACAACCTCTGTTACACCAAGAAACGCCACTGGAAGGGGCTCTTCAAATTAGAAACCCAAACTGTCAAGATCGAAGAAAATGCAGATGCTGCCACTTGTGGTAAATTGAATCAGTTTTCTACAGTGTCAGGTCATGATTTAGAAAATGGATCATCATAGGCTAAAGCTAAGATTTCATCTTGAGAACATGTTTGTTTTCAGCTCTAAAGAACAACACTTGTGACAGCAAGTGTACCAAAGATGGCTGCTGGGGCCCCGGTCCAGATATGTGTTTCGCCTGCCGTGACTTCAGCCGTGACGGGAGCTGCGTTTACTCCTGCAACATCCTGGAGGGGTAAGGGAGGAATCTGGTTCTCAATTGCTTTTAAGCCCTGAATGCCATACTCCTAATTTTAGACAAATAAACACTCTGAACATCAGATCTGTGTGCTCTACAGTTAACTCCTTCTCGGTCTATTTTCATACCATCGGTATTTCCGGACCAGGATTATTTGATGAGATTAGGGATTTGTTATTGAGGCTAAATAAGACCCAAGGTATTTTGGAGTTAAACCCGCGGTAGATTTAAGACAAACATCTAGCTGAAAGAGCACATTGACTAACATCTGTTTATCTTTGGAGATTTCTGTCAAACATTGAATGCTGCCATGATTACGATTTAACTCCTGCCCTCAAAAAACGAAAAAAAAATGAAGAATCCGACTTTGAATGTAACAGTTTGAAATGAAGTGAACTATGTAGTGAGTCTGTCAACTTTGTTATTGTTTTTATAGGGAGCCACGGGAAGTTGTGGTGAATCAAACGTGCGTGGCGTGTCACCCTGAGTGTCAACCTCTGAATGGAACAGCAACCTGCAGTGCGTCTGTATGTGTGCCAGCAACTGCTGAAAACTCACAAAGAAAAAATACAGTTTAAAGCTATAAAATGTTAGAACACTGAAAAACAGTTTTGTGAACAGGCATTATAAGAGCAAGGGCTTCTTTTCAGGACATTTTTGCACCAAACTTAACAATCACACAGCAGGAATTCCTTCGTTAAAGTTTTAGGCTATCAGTTTCTCACATTCGGAGTGTTTACTCCGATTATTGCAGTAAATCGATTTTTCCAAATGTCACGTAAACACCATAATCAGCTCGACATTGACATAAATTGACCATTGGTGCACTTGGAGTAACAGGCCTAGAATATACTATTGTGAATTGATTTACTCAAGCATGTAACAATACATTTTCTTATACCCAGATTAAGCATTCTGCACATGCATTTCTTCACCTCCCTTCACTTCCCTTCATACTCTGATTAACCTGATAGCAAGAACTGGCTATTATGGACAAACCGTCCGAAAATGACATACCCAATGAAAATGGCTATATCTCCTCGGTCCTTTTGTGTACAGACATAAGCTTGGGCTTTTCTGAAAGCTCAGAGTCTCTAGTTTCTTGGGAATCATCAAATGCTTTCTAAGTGTTACACTTCCAGAGTAATAGAAGTAAACCACAGTAAGTAAATGTAAATTTTTCATCCTCAGCTGGAAAAGAACACCTGATTTAGTGCCAAAAGCTGCCTTTGGCTTTGTCCGTTGGAGCTCTGGTTACACTGGATGAATAGCTACAAGTCTGATTAATTTCTGGATAAAATATGATTGTAATGTCACTAAAAATGAGTTCTGTAGGCTGAATTTACTAAGTAATTATCCGGGCAGAGCTCAAAAAAAAAAAAAAAAAAAAAAAAAAAACTACTGGGAGCCCTTTAACACCTTAACATGCATGCTAACAAAGTACAGTCTGAACCTTTAACACACCAAATCAAGCACACAGCCATCATTACGATTAAGCAATTAACCAACAAGAACCAACTGAATTAAGCAGCAAATCACGTATAATTGGGGAAATGGAATCCTATTAATTTTATCCATGTATACATGCAACTTGCATTTTTGGCACGACTGAGTTTTAAGTGCCAGCTCAATGAGCAGCTTATTTTGACAAATTATTACGATGAGACAGTGCAGTTTAAACAATATTTACTGTGAATATTAAGAGAGTTGTAAACATGATGAGCCTCTTTTTTCCTTTCAGGGTTCTGGAAAGTGTACTAAATGTGCCAACTTCCGGGATGGACTGTTCTGTGTGTCTCGCTGTCCCCATGGAGTGCCAGGGGAGGACGACACGCTTGTGTGGAAATACACAGATAGTGACAAAGTGTGCCAGCTATGCCATAAAAACTGCACTCAAGGGTAAGAGCATTGTTCTGCCAACCTGAGAACAATACAGACATTTAAGCCATGGCAAATATTTCTTACTTTTTTGCTTTCTACTGGCTCCCATTCATTTCATTATTTTGTAGTATTTTTCTATGTAAATCCAATTACTGTGACTGAAACTTGTGTATGAACCACTGCAAACAACCGTTAATGGACCTATGTGGTTGTCTTGTTCTACAAAAAATATGCAGTTATATTTTCATTCTTTTTGTTTTCATTTCATTCCTTTGGCATTTTATAATTACATTATTAATTAGTTACATTAATTAAAAATAAACAGATCCCAATCAATCACAATTATTGATGCAGTCTGCATCAATACCTGTATTCAAACCCTGCATTATTTGTACAAACAGCTTCCATCCATTTTACACTCACAAAATGGAGCTAATGCTAATGGTACAAACTCTGATTAGTTGGAAAAGATGGAATTGTGAAGAAGTGTTTTCTTGATTGCTCAGCTTCTCAGCTTCTGTTTGTGTGAATGTACAGTAAAGGCATAAATACATCAGATTCTTTCCATTGGTTTGTATACAGGTGTGTTGGGCCTGGTCTTAAAGGCTGTCAGAAAAGGTGAGTGAATTACAATAAAGATAATTGTTTCAGAAGGATACACTGGTCTTGCCTACAGTACACACTTTTTATCTAATTTTTCTTTGTCGATTGGCTCCATTGGCTCTGCTTTCTGTCTGCATTCTTAAATTCATTTCCACCTGTCTTCTAGCACTTCTGGTCTTTCCATGATTGCGGCTGGTGTAGTTGGCGGCCTGCTGGCTGCGCTCGTTGCAGGTCTGTCTGTGTTTGTGTTATTACGCCGACGCCACATCAAGAGGAAGAGGACAATGCGCAGACTTCTCCAAGAGAGAGAGGTAAGATGAGGAAACTGAGTCACCATGCTTTCAGACAGACATCAAAACCTTGAGCGTAGTCTAATTTGGGATGTTAGGAAGGATTCACAAAGAGGGTAATTTTTACTTGGTTTCCATGCCTAACATTACTCACTCTGTGAGGTATGAGCATCTAATTTATGTTACTTCTATTTGATTTTTGGATTGATTGTACTGAATATTACAGTGTGCATTGTAAAAGAATCATGGTGCTATTTAGGAGACTGTATTGGAGACATTAATGTATTTTCCAGTTGGTCGAACCTTTGACTCCAAGTGGAGAGGCTCCAAACCAGGCTCTGCTGCGGATCCTGAAGGAACCTGAATTTAAGAAAATCAAAGTGCTGGGCTCAGGAGCTTTTGGTACCGTTTACAAGGTAAGAACACATCTCAGGTTTGCATCAAAATGCCTTGTTCTAAAATTTCCACTCCACTGCTGACATTTACTGAAGCTGGAGCACCACATGTGCCAAATCTACTTAACCAACAGCCGTCCATGTTTTACCTCATCTACATCTGTTGTCAATTTTTCAATTAAAAGTCACATTTTTCACTTAGCAGATCACGAATCACTGACTCCACTCTCACTCTCTCACTCTGCTACAGTACTTACATGTGCTCCTATTGTATGCATATCAGTGATCATGCATGGCAGATTTGTAATGCTATGTGTATGTATTCATGTGCAAGCAGTGATATTTGTTGTATTTTAATCAGCTTAATGTTTTAGTTCTAATAGTAGCTTATGGAATAACAACTTTGAGTCCCGCACAGGGCTTGTGGGTTCCAGAGGGAGAGGATGTGAAGATCCCTGTGGCCATCAAGGTTTTAAGAGAAGCCACATCACCGAAAGCAAACAAAGAAATCTTGGACGTATGTTTATTATTTTATGTGGATATTATTTGTTCTCCAATCTTGCTGACATATGGCTGAGCTAAGTTAAAGGAGCTGTGTCACTGTTTGACTAATGAACTGCTGTAAATCTGGTGATTCTTTACTCAAATCACTTTGTTCGTGATTAGTCAGCTGCTTGTTTTTGTTGTCAGCTTGTTAGTAAGTCTGTTAGTGAAGTAGGTACTGCTGATAGGACAAATTTTAAAACCATTTCATTTTAAAAGCATTTCATTTTGTAATTAACACAGTATTTTCATGTGATTAAAAGTCTCAGAATCCCATTGTGTTGAACACAGTGAGCGACAGTTTTTCCAAGCCAGATGTCAATTTACATGTCATGTTTCCTCTAATTCATGGCACACACACACACCTTATTTGAAACTAATGAATGCTTATTTTCCTCCTAATGGAGAATGTGTCATGTTTCTACGTGGTGACCCTCTCAGGGGGCTGCAGGAAATGGGAATAATTCATTAAAATGCTGTGTGTGGGTGTTGTGTGTAATCCAAGGCTGAGGTGTTGTGGAAAGGAATGAAATCCTGTAGCCACACAGAGAGAGCAGCCTTTAAAATGCTTTGAGCAAATGACTGAATGTGCAGCTTAGAGCCAATGGTTTTGTGGTCATGTTGCTCAGTCATTCTACATCTGGAAGTTGTAGTGGACGTGCAACATCCTCTGAACTTCATGACTCAAGAGAAAAGGTGCAGTTTTAAGGGGAAAAGTTTTTTAAATGGCTTTGAAGCCTCTTTCTCATCAGACTATTAGACTTATGGAGCTCCTAGCAATGATGTGATTATTCATTGGTACTGTAGTCGACATGTAAAATTATCTGAATAGAAAACTCCATTTATTTGAAGTGTTCTCCTATAATTGTTGAAAGAAAGCTGTTCTTTTGTAGCCAATTTGGATTAACCTCATTCAGTTTTTCTTCAAGGTTCTTTTCTTTGTATTTGCCCTATAGGAGGCTTATGTGATGGCCAGTGTGGACCACCCGCATGTGTGTCGTCTGCTGGGTATCTGCCTGACCTCCACAGTGCAGCTGGTCACTCAGCTGATGCCCTATGGCTGCTTACTGGACTATGTCAAGGAGAACAAGGACAATATTGGCTCCCAGTACCTGCTCAATTGGTGTGTGCAGATAGCCAAAGTAAGGAATAAACTTTATACTAATCTGCACAATAAAATGTCTGTTCAGCAGATCTCACTGTCTTCCTGCTTTTAAGTTATTATTTTACACACTTTTAATATATGGTTTCTTCTTTATAATCTTTGCCCTGCAATAACAATCCTGTATCCCATTTCTATGCATGTTTTCAGTCATGCAGGTCACATGATTTCGAACATTGGTAAAAACAAAAGTAACTGGACTTGCTGTGTAGTGAATTTTACACAGCAAGTTCATTTTATTTTTACTGCTGCTAGAAAAATAGTAGATACCCACCCTGTAATTACTAAGAAGTGCTGTGGACTGACAAATAACGTGATGATGTGAAGTCTTTCGTGACGGTAATCAGGGCTTTTTAGATCTTTGATCATGTCTGATCATGCAAATGCTTAAAAGTTTGACACAGTTAGAACTCTTTTCCAGTGCAATGATTTGCACTTCATCCTTTGTTTGTCATAAGGGTATGAACTACTTGGAGGAGCGCCACTTGGTGCACCGTGACTTGGCAGCCAGGAATGTCCTTGTGAAGACTCCTCAACATGTCAAGATCACTGACTTTGGTCTGGCCAAGCTCCTCAACGCAGACGAGAAGGAGTACCATGCAGATGGAGGAAAGGTTGGTTGGAGATGAATGCAGGCTGTTGTGTATATACAGTATATCTATATCTATATCTATCTATCTATGTGTGTGTGTGTATATATATATATATATGTACACACACACACACACACACACACACACACACACACAGTATTGTGACTGTAGGGTCAGTCTGTCTCTCCAGAAATTTCAATAAATCCCACTTTGCTGCAGAATACAGAAATAAAATACCTGACATAATACAGGTTAATGTGAGCGTCCTGTGTCTTAAAAGTGTGTCTACAGATCATTCAAGTTATTCATATTCTGACTCTTGAATACAGTAAACACAGAATGCTCGCCTTATGATGTTTGACACCATACATTTAAAAGACAAAAGAGTTTTAATTGATTTAGCCTCTCAGAAATTGTATGTTAGTTAGAAAGAAGATTTTCTAGAGGAATGAAATTTGTGTCATGAAAGATGGTGTTGTTATGCTATGCTATGAAGTTTTGTGTTAGATTACATCTTTTGTAAACGAGGATGGTGGTATTAATAGTCACTGGGCGACATTCTAAGAAATATGGCAAATCACATATCTCCCTTCTCTTATCAGTCTGTGTTTTAAATCTGTTTTGATAAACATAGCAATATTTCTCCTCACAGGAAACTGTCTTGCAGTTGTAATTATCAGTAACTACACGGTGTCTTCTGCTATATAATCATCTCTGTAGAACCCAATAATGTAATGATTTCCCCAAAATAATTCCCATAATCATCCCAGACATGAAAATTTTAGTTTTAGATTGTCAAACATTCTTACTCTAGAACTCGACTTGATCTGTGCCCAGAAAACCAACCTGTTATTTTAATTAGTGTTGAACTTGAGTTTGATGCACTTTGTCTTATAACTCTACAAATTACCTAAACTTTTCCAAGTATGAAATCAGAGTTGAATGTTTGTAGTTTATATAACTTGTAAAAATGTGGATTTTTTTTATTATGTGTTAAGGCTGTTTCAGTTCAGCACCACTAGGTGACAGTGCAGTTATATGCCATGTGTGGCAGAGGCAGTAATGGATTTCATTTATGAATGTGTTCAATTGAGCAAAAAAAGACAAGTTTTTAGGGGTCAAATGGGAAAGTAACAATAGAAATAGATTATAATATCAATAAGATTATTCTGCCTCAATACACTCCTGTAAATTCACACACACATTAAAAATAGAAGTGCTACTAGCACACGTGCTCCGATTAAACATGTATTGGATTTTATTAAGGAAATTCATTCAAAATTCATACTATCTAGATGTATTTAAAAGGAAATTTTAAGACTAAATCAGCAATATTGTTATTATAGCTGATAAGTATAATGTATTTCTAGGATTTACTGCATCATTGGATAGTTATTACATTATTACTTCCCTTTCCACAGGTACCGATAAAATGGATGGCTCTTGAATCTATCCTGAACAGGACATACACACACCAGAGTGATGTATGGAGCTATGGTAAGGCTTGTGTATCACCTTGTGTGTTCTACGCTGAAACTGCTGTGTGACAGATTGTGTGTGAAACCTTGTGTAAGTTCTGATGTGTAAAACAGTTGGACTTTTTGTACTCCTGAAAGTTGGTCACAGTCTCACTGGACAAATATTACTTTCTTAATAAAATGTTTTACCGGCAAATCTGGAATAAAGAGGACAGTCATTTTTATGTTTGGGAACATCCGATGTAGTGTTTCTTTTGGATCTAATAGTGGTGCACAGTTATCAAAATTTAACAACATGAAATAAGTAAGTATAACATCTCACCAGCATCTGGGATTTTAGGATACAGGTAGCAAAACACCTACACTCCAGAAACGTAGAATGGCCAAATCACATCAGAAGGGATTGTTACTTCAGCCCACATAAACAAACCTTCCAGTTTATGTTAACAGATCCTCACACACACACACACGCGCACGGAAACCAAACACTACACAAATTCACACACAGCTTTCTTATATGGGCCAGCTTCCAAATCTCTTTCTCCCTGGGGTTTGATCTTGCCTTCCGCTCAACATGGCAAAAGCATCAGTAGACCCTGCAGAAATGATGAGCTTCCTTTCCTCCTCTTCCCTTTTGCAGTTCCTCCAACACAGAGATGCATCCTGCTAACTCCCACTTCTGTAGGCAGAGCCAATTTGTCAACTTAGCTGTTTGTATACTGTGTGATAGCTGGGAAATCATAAACTTTTTCTTTCCTGCTGTCAAGATCTGGCCTTGAATGACAGCATCTCAGAATAATATATTAGCTTTTGATTTTTTTTTTTTTTTGTTTTTTTAGGTGTAACTGTTTGGGAGCTGATGACCTTTGGGACTAAACCATACGATGGTATTCCAGCCAGTGAGATAGCCGGCGTCCTGGAGAAAGGGGAGCGGCTGCCGCAGCCACCAATCTGTACCATAGACGTCTACATGATCATGGTGAAATGTAAGCTTGCTGCAATGCTGATTAAAGCAGCTCATCATCATCACATCATCATCATCATAATCATCTCTCCTCTTTTCCAAAGAGTTTTAGATGATGGTATTCTGTACACATGCAAGTTTAATCTGTTCTTCACTATTATGATTTGCATATACTCATAGTATTTTCAGGGTAATTTTAGTATTTTTTTTTTCTCCATTGTTTACATGGAAATTACTTTGTTTATACATATTTATAATCACATGTAATATATATTTTTCATATGTCATACATATTTGAGCTAGCAATTTTGATAACAACTGTTTGTATGGGTTAGCATCCGTTTTTGTTGTTTGTTGATATTCTTGGTTGTTCCCCTATATTATACTTATATTTTAACCTCATTTCCACCTGATTTCCACTGAATTTCTACTGTTTGCTTTGGCAATGTTCAGCACTCATTTCTGCTATTTTCTCCACCGAAAACAAAGTTTCAACATATCTTCCTATCCAATTAGGTTGGATGATTGATGCGGACAGCCGCCCTCATTTTCGAGAACTCATGGCTGAGTTTACAAAGATGGCACGGGATCCTTCCCGTTATCTTGTTATACAGGTATAATTGAACCCAAATAGGCACTAGCCTTCTTAAATCTACAGTTAATTTAAGGTTGAGCTGTACTGGCGAATGAGATCTACCATCTGCAAAAGGCAAAATCTGTTTCTGTTCCAGGGTGATGACCGCATGCACCTGCCGAGTCCTACAGATACAAAATTCTACCACAGCCTGATCAGCGGAGAGGACATGGAGAACGCTGTGGATGCAGACGAGTACCTGGTGCCCCAACATGGCTTCTTCAGCAGTCCGAGCACCTCCCGCACCCCACTGATCCACTCCACAGTAAGATACTCCAGATAATAATCTACACACGACAGTGAGATTTTTGGATTTTGTCTGTCTGTCTCTGTCAAAGTTGATATGCCAGGTGATACTACAGGACTGGTTCTTCAAAAGTTTAACTCAAATCTGACATCCTGGAAAGAATAGTTTAGGGATGATTCATCTCTGTGTCGTGTTATGCATTCAAAACATTTAAACATTAGAAATGTTATAGCTGAAGGAGTAATGTCAGACTTAGAAAAGTCATAATTGCTATGCTGCTAGTGCAGGATCTTTTTGTGTTCATTACACCAAATGGTCTGATGGGGCACGATAGTTAAGATCCTTCAAAAATGCTGATTTAGAGCTACTTTCTAAGTTTTATAACAAAGCTATCATGTTGTTATGACATACAAGACATACAGCACTTGAAAATTACAGTTTAGTGTGCATAAAACTGTCATGTCATATCAAAGCAATCCTTGTTTGAGAAGCTCAGCCAAGTACATAAAAAAATAAGAGAAGTCAGACAAAAACTTCAGTGTAAGCCAACAGTAGAGAGATCAAGACCCAGTCTGATAAAACAAAATATATGGTGTATGTATACAACAGTATTTCAACAAAAAGCCCAGCCCAAACAACAATTAGGGAAATTCCAGCCTACAGAGAGACTTACATAAACTATACCAGCTGCTGAAATGATCAGCCACATATATTTCTAATTAGAAAAACAAATCTGAAATCCACAGCTACAATATTGGGTTTCATCATCCTCTCTGTGACACTTTGCATCCAAAAAAAAGACAGAGGAATACCATCTGCACTGGAGGCAGAATGTATCCTACAAAAAAACCCCTACAAAAATCGATTTAGAAGTGCCACCACATGCATCAGCAGTGTACTTTTTAACAATCTGCATTCAACAGTTTGAAAATTTAATTGCATTCTTTTACTAGTGTTTTGGGAAATGGGAATTCTGCATAATTCATTACTCTGTGAGTCAGAATGGGGGAGAAAAAACCCCACTCAAACTCATTTTTTAGCTTGTTGGAAGCAATTAGCTTTCCCTTCCATCAGCAGAAGCAGAATACTGTCTGTTTGCTTAGTATCCACTCTTTCTGCCGTCACAGTGAAACTGAATCTGAGTGAATGTTCGTTGAGGAGAGTTAAACTAATCATCCTGACTTGAATTTAATCATCCAGTCATACCTGGCCTGAACTGACTGACTGAGCCCATTTGCCCTCATTCTGTTTAACCGTCACCACTGGGACTGTTTCTCCTCTTCCTCACCCCCTACCCACATGGCCTCCATCATCATCCTCTCTCCCACGTTTCCTCCCAGGTGCCCTTTGATTGATGAAACTTGAAATGAGGAGAAATCATCTGCTCTGTATGACCTCAGATCCCGTGAAGGCCATGCGTAGGTCTCTGGCCCATCTACCTGGAGTCATTGCCTCTGAAAACCCATTTAGCCAGTGCAAGTTTCCAAGCTTGATTGTCTTTGCAGGCAGATAAACCTTTTAAAGTCTTTGCCCAATAAAAAAAATATATAGCTCAGAATAAGCCTGTTTTTGTAATATCGTTGTTACAGCGCAGCCAACTTACAGGTCTAGCAATTTTTTACAGATGGTTGCTCTTTCGGCGTCTTTAATTTCCTATTCTTGTTGAAAGTAATTGCATTGCTGCAGCTGTCACGCTCTTCTCTTTATTCCCTCAGTTTAGTTTACCATTCATGGTGTTTTGACTCTGCAGCCTGACAGAAACACCAAAGCTTGTCAGATTGTTGAATGAGTATGAATTTGCTGTGTGGATATTTATTTTAACCCTCATCTGCTTGTGCAGAAATATGCTATGGTTTGTAAGGTTCAATATAAAATGCATTACAATCACATTCCAAAGGGAATATATTGTCCCCTGAGATACTTAAAAAAGGAGTGACAGTCACCAAAAAGAAACCCACGCAGACATACACACACACTTCATTTTGTGTCTGGATTATGCATTATCGTGTCTTATTCAAATATGTTTTGGCTCTATACAGCACACTTTCCTGCATTGTATTTGCTGCGGTGTCATGAGATATTGCCTAAAGTTTATTATTTATTTTGCAGAGCCTCAACAGTAGCATCGGAGCCTGCCACAGCAGAAATGGCACATTGGTGAGAGAAAATGAATCCTTTCAAAGGAGCTGAAAGAAAATGATCTTCCTCCATGTGTGGTGTTTTTCACAGAGAGTACCATAGCTTTAATCCTTTCTCATTTCTTACAGAATGGATTCCCAAGCAGAGATGGAAGCTTGGTTCTCCGGTACATTCCTGACCCCACAGACAAACTTTTAGACGATGCCTTCCAGCCAGCTCCAGGCAAGTATTCTTCAGCTTTAAAACCTCCCAGTCTCACATGACTTATTGTTTGTCATCCAAGTGATTGTTCAGAGCTCTGCATGGTCTGACTGTTTGATTAGTGAGGAAGAGGGAGATCTAGTGGATAAGGGTAGTATCATATCTAGCATTATTAAAAGATCATACCAGCAAACATGCATGTTTGAGCCCAATATATATAATCCACATACACATTACATTACTGACATTTCACAAAATATAGTACTTTAGTGGTAAATTTTAAATTTTTTTTCCTACCTTCCAGACTGTCATTGGTTTCAGTTCATTCCAGTATGCTCTAAAAATCAACTTATAGAAACTTGAAACATGCTTGAGATAATCCACCACAGTGAACGCTCTATTAGGTTTTTGTCAAAGTAACTTTATTTAACCGATTCAAAATGGAGCTATACAGAAGAAAATTGTATATCTCCACCAGGGAATATAGTCCCAGGAGAAGACGGCTTTTACTGAGAAATTAAAACGACCGTCCCTTCTACAATAGTGCATAAGTGTTAGAAAGCGAAACATTGAATTTTAGGGTGGGTGTATTAACTGAACATTTGATTTGAAAGATTAGGGGATCTGAAAAAATAACAGGAAAATTAAAATACTGTTTTATGTTTTGGAAATTGGTTGTCGGTAATGTCACATGTATACAGTATATTGGGCTCAAACATGCACAATTGCTGGTATGGTCCTTTAATCTCATACAGCAGTGGTACCATACTTATTCACTCTTGCTAGAGCTTGGGCTCTTATATCTGTAGCTTACCGTACCATCTCATGTCCTTGCTAATGTAACCAACCTCCTTACAGATTACATAAACCAGAACAGGGTCTCAAATGTGATGAATCCAGTCTACCAACATCCCGGTCCGCCTCGCAGCATCCTTCCCACCATCTCTTCAGATGACACAGAGTCAGAGTACCTGAACTGCTTTAAGAATGGGACCACAGGACCTGAGTATCTCAATGAGGTCTCCTCCCCTGCCATTCTCCCGCTCACATCGAAAATCATGGTGCACAGCATTCAGAAATACCAGCCCCAGAATAGCATGGACAACCCCGATTACCAACAGGATTTCACTCCCACCTTCAAGACTCACACTAATGGACACATTCCAGCAGCTGAGAACACAGAATACCTGGGCCCTGACTGAGGATTTAGTGGAAAGATCCACAGACAGACTAAAAATGAGTGACTATTTCCTGTTAAGGTCATTGATGGCTGGGAAAGGATAGTGAAGTGGTACCGTGAACTATCATAGATGTTGTATCCAGTCTTAAAGAGTCAAGTGACATGCCGTGCAGCTTCCTGTGTTGTTTTCATGCCCTTATATTGTCATGCAGAACTCGTCTCATCCCAAAGAGTTTCCACTAAACTGCAAATGACTTTTCTGTGATGTAAGCTGGAAAAAAAAAAAAGCTGACTTGTGCAAAATGACTCAGTTGACCTGAGAAATGCTGGACCAGATACTTCAATCTGCCTAACCATTGGAGCCACCTCCATCTGTCTAACCATTATACTCAAACTGTTGTGATCCAAATCCAGTGGAATAACACTATGAAAGCATGTACATGCCTCTATTTTTGACAAGACAAAAATTGGATTGCAAAGAACAGAAAGTGGCAGCTCATCCCAAAACACAACACAGGGTACACGTGTTGTATGATCAGAAAAATAAAAGACACAGTCAGTAAACAGTATTGTTAGGTGGTCTGTACAGTTAAGGGTTTGCAACTGTTATCAGAACGGTTACAAATGCGCCTGCACTATTGCACTCGCTTGACTTTGATGTGAAGCCTGAGAATGTTTTCACACCTCTGTGGTAAAGGCAGGAAATAAAAAGAGAGTTCTTCAGAGTGAAATGCTGGCTGGACTGTTGTGGTCTGCAGAGGCCTGACGACACTCTTCCGGAAAGAAGAGTCAATGAGGAAACAAGATTTAATGTGGCAATGTATGCTGGTTTTAAAGGGGGACTAATGGTGAATTTCAGCTTTTAAATGTGTTACTTTCATGCTCTAAGACAGTTCTGAATGTATTTGTACACTTGTGTTACTGTCTCCCTTTGAGAAAGAAGTGTTTCCTGTGTCCCCTGATGTGTGCTATCACATAGATGTATAACTCTGTAGAAAATCAAATGAAATATATAGGTGACTGGAGTCATATTCACAGTGCTATTTTGAGTTCAAAACCAAGAGAACTCTTTTAGTATGAAGCTTACTTTTATGGTCTCACATGAGCTTATACAAATATGTATTACACTCTTGACAGCACTAAGAGCTTATCAAGCATTTTACTTCTCTATGGTTTGACTTGACTGTAAAATATATTCAAAACTTTATCATGTAACAAGACCCACCATTAGCATGACTGTAATAGCTAACAAAAAAATGAGTTATCCATCTATGGCTTTAGGTTAATTACTCAAGATATTAAAATCTGGTTGAACTGTCTTAGGTCATGAGAATAATCTATTTGAATTTGGAATAAAAATGGTATTCCCTGTAAACATGATGTGATTCAGAGAGAAACTATTTGAATGACTCTATGATATAACAGAAACTAAAGTGGTTTCTGGTATTGGTGGTCTAGTGCCATTATAGGAGACCCTTTCCTTGTCTGATTATTATGTTTAACCATGTTAGGCTGTTGTTTCACGTAGGGTGTGACTACGTCTATAAATCTGCTCATAGCTTTAAAGTCTTGTAGTCTTGCAAGAACATTAACTTTGAATAGGAATAACTTTCCTAATTTTAAAGGAATATAAAGGCATATAATGTAGCAACTTGTAAGTCAATTTTTTCAGATTTTACACAGGTACATGTACAGAGAACAGTGGTTATGCTGTGTGCATTATAGCCCAAAATAGTCACTTATAATTTATCCTGTCAGTACATGTTTTTTTTTTCACATCATACATGAATATGCACTTATTCCTGAATTGTAATTTGTTCATTAAAAAGTGAATATGAATACACTGTGCTAGTGCTATCTGTTGTTTTGGTGTTGACAACATTTTCATGTCATTTCCACAAGGGAAGAGCAAATACAGTAGAAACAGCCTGTGTTTTTTTTTTTTTTTTTTTTTTTATTTACAAAGCAGAATGATTCACTCATCCAGTCAAGCTTTTATCTTGATGCCTGAAGCACCCATTTTAAAGAAATGCAAATAGCAGATAAGGAGTTGCATAATGTGCATCACAGATAATTATGATGCTTTTCTGTCTTTGCTAAAGGTGTCACATCTGGAAACCTTCAGAGGGTTTAGCTCCTTGTCAGGAGCTAAACCCTCTGAGTATGGATCACAGTACCTTAAAACCCCTTTAAGATTTTTACAAATGTGCATGTAATATGCAGGGAAGTTGATGCAAACCCTAGATGTTGCTTATGCTATGGACAGTAAGGAAGATAGAGGAGCAGCATAGAAAAAGCAGTAAATTTATCTTAAACACATTTGTATGTTTGAGT
This sequence comes from Lucifuga dentata, assembly GCA_014773175.1. Taxonomy (NCBI): domain Eukaryota; kingdom Metazoa; phylum Chordata; class Actinopteri; order Ophidiiformes; family Bythitidae; genus Lucifuga; species Lucifuga dentata. Next base: position 1,950 of record VXCM01006604.1, on the reverse strand, counting down.
TGCAGGCTCAGAAAACTACTGCCACAGCAGTTTTAGACCTACTGATTAATTTTTTAAATTTAAATTGAGGTCACGTAGTTAGAAAGAGCTACAACATTAGAGGTAGTTGTGTTTATATATTGGATTAAAAGATTGGTTAATTTTAGGTATTTGGATGAAACTTGTTATATTTTGGCATAAGGTTACGTCATAGATATCAGGTTAAAGTTGATTAAGTTTACGTAAAAGGTTTGAAATGTTGAGTGTGTTTGTGCTCTTTTATGCATACAGTTTTTAAATGTCCTGTAGGGGATTACATTTATGAATAATACATTTATTTTATTTTAGTTTATTTTATTTTATAAGAAAATAATTTCATGTTTTGTTATTTGGTTATATTAAGATTTAACTTTACATAGATTGTAGGTACCGGTAGGTTAAGAATCTGATATGCCGTAATGTCCCATTGGGTGGCAGCACTGAGACAACAGTTTGTCTCCGCCCCAAACAAATAATCCCAAGAAGAAGAAGAAGAAGAAACCCGTCAACAAGGTATGCGAAACTTTAACAGGGCTGTCATTCGGTTTCGGTCTTTTCGACGAGAGGGATGGGACTCTTACCAGAAAGAAGCAGTCTGTGTGTACTTTTATTCTTCATTCTTCTATCAGAAGGACATTATGGATGGGTAAGTGTAATTTGACGTCAATGCTCTCGTGATTAAAACATGAGTCAGCTCGGCTTGCTGTTGCTATTCTTCTGAGGGATGTTTATCTGAGGCGGGTAGCCAAACTAAGACTGTATTCTTCTGTGTGAACATTAAGTCTGTGGTTGTTTCAGTGCTACAAAGAATCTGAATGATGTTTTGAACATAATAATCAATGCTAGTTAGGAGCTGATAGCCGAAACTGATAAGAGGTTAGCAGTAAAATTCTTCAGAGCAAGGCAGTGCTAGTACAGAATGTACGTCTGTCACATGCGTTTCTAAAGCCTTACTCATGGATTCATAGCCGGGTCCGGTTAGGAGAGTTACGAAAAGTTATCTTCTGTGTTACATCAGGACACAACCTATCTCAACTTGTCAGCAAAATAAAGCTTAAATTGCGTTATCCAGCTTTTTGCCCTGCCATAATTGAAAATAGTTCAACAGAGAGTATGCTGAGCTATATAGTATCAAAATTTCAAATGACCAGAATCAAAGATAACTCACTCCAAGTATAAACGATCAATCCAAACATGAATGAATGCCAATATTATCGATATGGTGATCAGTTGTCATCACAGGCCAAAAAAGCGTGAAAACACGCTCCTTTGTCATTTTCTTAGTTTATCTAGATAAAGGTTGAAATCAACACTATCGGGCACATATTATCTAGGAAAATAAATGGCTTAATTATCTGACTGCCTTGTGTTTGCAGTTGTAATGGTCTCTTTTGGGTTGATTTAATCAGTTTTATTTTCAGTGATCTAGCAGCTCTTTTATCAGGCGTGTTTGCCCTCTTTTCATTGGGTAATTAGGTCAGTTCTGTTCAGATGTTCACGAAACTATTTCACATCTGACTCTGATTTATCATTTTTACATAATAATTAGCTTCTTTATTTCTACAATAAGGAAGTGGAATGATTAAAATGATTGATTATCAAGAGACATGCAGTATGTGTAAGTGAGGCAGAAGAGGAGTTCTTCAGGATTTTACGCTAGAAACTTGTGAATGAAATTAGTAAATCTGATTTTGTGTTGACCAGAAAAGCAACTTTTTGTGTGTGTGTGTGTNTGTGAATGAAATTAGTAAATCTGATTTTGTGTTGACCAGAAAAGCAACTTTTTGTGTGTGTGTGTGTTTCCTTTGAGGATAAGTAGTGGTCCCACAGGCATCGGTTATATTTACAGATCACTTTAAAATGACATTAGACAAGCTCTGGGTGGCCAAGAGGTGCTTCCAGATAACTGGACAACTACAGCTAATGTGATCA
>VXCM01006603.1:35614-82386 GCA_014773175.1 Lucifuga dentata | reverse complement strand
GGATGTCGCTTAGAACTATGGAACAGCCTGCTCTGAACCTGCAGGATAACTTTCCTTACGCTCATAACATTAACGGTCACCTCTCTGCTCCCTGAATCCTTGTTGTAAACTGAGATTCAAATTATTATTAGGAGATTTGTGACAAATTGATTTAAGTGACACACCATAACGTTAGCTTTAGCTAGCATACAATGCTAACAGAAGACGTTCGGGACTTACCTTCGTAATTGCGGATGTAGTTGGAAACATAAAGTTTGAAGCCTTTTTCCCTTTTGCTTGCGGAGGTCTGGGACGATGCCTGAAGAATACGATTAATGTCGTTTACAGTCAATCGGGGCAAATCTTGAAGCGAATGCGTAAAAAATGCCATGATTGATGAGCCTGCTGCGTGGGTTGTAGCAAGGTGGAAACAGCCACCAGAAGTAAAGGAGCTGGCTGAACCGAAATGCAGAAGAGGGCGTGCATTAGCCTATTAAAAAGGAATTTTGCTGTATGTGTTTGTTTCTGAAGTTAGACACAAAAAGTGGTTTAAAAATCACCAGGATGATCCTTTAGTTTGTAAGAATCATTAATGATACATGAATGGAGGTCTAAGGTTTCCATTTCAAAAGGAATTTTGATTGTATGACGTTATTATCCAACGTTATTAACAGAATAGTGGTTTTGAAATCGCCAGCATGCTCCTTTAATACAGTCAGCAGGTAGCATTGTGCTCCTCTCTGTGTCGTGACAGCCTGCCTGTGTGGATTCTTTGATCTTTGCCGACAGCGGAAAGGGCGGAAAAAAAGTAGCTGTACACAGCCTCTGAGTCAAGATTCACAGAAAGCTCAATTACCAGTCCTCAAACAAATCAATGTTGCTCCGTGACCGAATGTCTGTTCTCAGAAAGTGATACACCGTTAGAAAGAGAAGGACTTGGGGAAGAAGGACATGTAACACTTTAGTGAAAACTTTGAAAATTGACGGAGTACTGGCAGTTTTAAAACGTGAAAGAATTTCATTTTTGAGATTTTTTTCTGNTTGAAAATTGACGGAGTACTGGCAGTTTTAAAACGTGAAAGAATTTCATTTTTGAGATTTTTTTCTGGAAAATTTAACATTGGAGCGAATGAAGAGAAAATGGTCCTTGTCTGTGTTTAGAGGCTTGTACTTCTGAAATACTTTACATTTACATGTAAATGTTCATATTTACAGAGAGAGGAGACTTGTAGCGCTACGTTTTGATGTAAAACTTACTGGTTTTGTGCAAAACCTGTGGAAGATATGACAAGCTGAAATTTATTGTTTGCTTGAAAATCACAACAGCAGAAGCAGAGTGGAGGCAGCTCAGCCAATCAGCTGTCAGCTGCTTCCCACTCTGATCTAACAGTCATTTTCCCATACACACTCATTATAAACGCTGAATTTGACATAAAATCATGAATTTTTTAACTCGTGATTTCTCAAAAACCATGAAAGGCATGAAAATGCTGAATTAGTATATGAAAGCTGAAAGTCTTGTGATCTGAATAATGCTTGAAGCCTCCTCTCATTGTCTTTGAATGGCAAAAAATGCCTGAAAAAACCTTAATATTTCAGAAAATATATGAAATATTAATACAAAAAGATATAGCCTGCATGCCATGAATTTTCTGAACAAACTGAACTTTGAATGGTTTAAATTGGTTGAAGTATGCGGAACTAGTTAAGTGTCAAAAAACAGGCGGAATAAGAATAAGTGAAATAATAAAGAACAAGAAGAACAAACTCTGGGATTGCCTTATATGGCAATCCCAGACAATAAGTGTATAAGTATATAAATATATAGGTATAAAGTGAAATAAGTATAAAATTGTTATAAGTCTTCTATGAGCCCTGATCTGAATCCTATTGAACATCTATGAAAAGAGCTGACACATGCAGTCTGGAAAAGGCACTCTTCAAACCTGAGACAGCTGGAGCAAAATACCTGTTGATGGGTGCAGAAATCTCACTGAGAACTACAGAAATCACTTGTCTGCAGTGATTGCCTCTAAAGGTGGTGCCACGGGATGGCACCACCTTTAGAGGTAATCCCATTTAGGGGTCCAAATCCAAATCCCATTTCGGGGTCCCATCATTTTTGTCCATGCCATTTTAATTTGTTTTATCATTTAAAATAATCTGTTCAATCAAAAATCAAAAGCAAAGTCTGATGACTTTTGTCAGTTTCAAGTTATTTCAGAGAAAAATGTGTCTTTTACTTTTTCATGGAAGGGTACCAACAAATTTGTCCATGTCTGTATCTTGTCTGTATTTGTTTCTATAGGAACTGTACCAGAGATTGAGTGGGAGACCAGTGGAATTCATGCTGACCAGAACCTTGGTGTCCATGTTCCAGTCCTTGAGAGTTCTCTGGATGAACTGGAGATGGAGCACCTCAGAAGATCAATAGATCCTCTTGCCCCTTCTGCTTGTCATGTCATGGACATTTACAGTGCTGTAAAAAAGTATTTGCCCCCTTACAGATTTCTTCTGTTTTTGCTTTTTTGTCACACTTACATGTTTCAGATCATCAAACAAATTTTAATATCAGACAAAGATAACCTGAGTAAATACAAAATGCAGTTTTTAAATGATGATTTCATTTATTAAGGGAAAAAAGCTATCCAAACCAACCTGGCCCTATGTGAAAAAGTAATTGCCCCCTAAACCTAATAACTGGTTGTGCCACCCTTGGCGGCAACAACTGCAATCAAGCGTTTGCGATAACTGGCAATGAGTCTTTCACATCGCTGTGGAGTAATTTTGGCCCACTCTTCTTTGCAGAATTGTTTTAATTCAGCCACATTGGAGGGTTTGCGAGCATGAACGGCCTGTTTAAGGTCATGCCACAGCATCTCAATCGGATTTAAGTCCGGACTTTGACTAGGCCACTCCAAAACCTTCATTTTGTTTTTTTTGAGCCATTCAGAGGTGGACTTGCTGGTGTGCTTCGGATCATTGTCCTGCTGCATAACCCAAGTGCGCTTGAGCTTAAGGTCACGAACTGATGGCCGGACATTCTCCTTCAGGATTTTCTGGTAGAGAGCAGAATTCATGGTTCCATCAATTACGGCAAGTCGTCCAGGTCCTGAAGCAGCAAAGCAGCCCCAGACCATCACACTACCACCACCATGTTTGACTGTCGGTATGATGTTCTTTTTCTGAAATGCTGTGTTAGTTTTACGCCAGATGTAACGGGACGCACACCTTCCAAAAAGTTCCACTTTTGTCTCGTCAGTCCACAGAATATTTTCCCAAAAGTCTTGGGGATCATCAAGATGTTTTTTGGCAAATGTGAGACGGGCCTTTGTGTTCTTCTTGGTCAGCAGTGGTTTTCGCCTTGGAACTCTCCCATGGATGCCATTTTTGCCCAGTCTCTTTCTTATTGTTGAATCATGAACACTGACCTTAACTGAGGCAAGTGAGGCCTGCAGTGCTTTAGATGTTGTTCTGGGTTCTTTTGTGACCTCCTGGATGAGTCGTCGATGCGCTCTTGGAGTAATTTTGGTAGGCCGGCCACTCCTGGGAAGGTTCACCACTGTTCCATGTTTTCTCCATTTGTGGATAATGGCTCTCACTGTGGTTCGCTGGAGTCCCAAAGCCTTAGAAATGGCTTTGTAACCCTTTCCAGACTGATAGATGTCAATGACTTCGTTTCTCATCTGTTCTTGAATTTCTTCAGATCATGACGAGTGCATGACGTGTTGCTTTTTGAGATCTTTTAGCCTACTTCATGTTGTCAGACAGGTTCTATTTAAGTGATTTCTTGATTCTACAGGTCTGGCAGTAATCAGGCCTGGGTATGGCTAGTGAAATTGAACTCAGCATTCCAAAAAATGTGGTTAATCACAGTTAATTCATCATTTAACAAGGGGGGGGGCAATTACTTTTTCACATAGGGCCAGGTTGGTTTGGATAGCTTTTTTCCCTTAATAAATGCAATCATCATTTAAAAACTGCATTTTGTATTTACTCAGGTTATCTTTGTCTGATATTAAAATTTGTTTGATGATCTGAAACGTAAGTGCGACAAAAAAGCAAAAACAGAAGAAATCTGTAAGGGGGCAAATACTTTTTCACAGTGCTGTACATGGCCACAGTTGAATGTGGGCAGAGCATCATTAACAACAGATGAAGTTGTTCAGTTTACCCACAAAGTCTTGGCCAATGTACAACTGACAACTGTCTTCATGATGAAAGAAAGGTTAGACCTAGGTGATATGAGTGTGAGGTCATGACACAAAAACTCCTCCAAGCATAAGATACTACAGTATATACTCAACTATAAGCTGATCTTGACTATAAGCCAACCCCCCAAAGTTGCTCCATCAATTTATTTGTTTAGCAAATTAGTCTACCTTTATTTCTGGGTATTATTATAGAATTCCTGTGATTTTCTGAAAATAATCCACATATGGTACCGGTAAACAGCTGATTAAATAACTAACATAGCTGACATTAAGTTTTCCAGACTCCTCTTCTCCTCTTCTGAATTGCCAAACAGTTCAGTGATGCAGTGATGAAGGTAAGGAAAGCTTCACAAATGAGCTTTAATTATCACAGCGCTTATTTAGCATATTTAGCTGTGTAATTATGGTGGTTTTTCTTTTTTAAGAATCTCACCCGTTAAGTGTTTTCAGTAATTATCCTGTACCTGAGTCAATGCCGTCTGTCTATGTGCTGGACATTCCTCCATACAAAGTTTTGGAATTCCCTCAGCCGACCTCCTGATGTTGTTCCATCACTTTATTAGTTTATAAATTACCTGTTTTTCTGAGTATTGTCATAGTATTCCTCTGATTTTCTGAAAATAATCCATGTACGGGTCGTGGCTGTTTTAAAACTTCACTGCTTTAACGGGGCTTCTCTTCCTGACACACACCGGAATGATAACATCGCGCTCTTGTTTTTTTCTGGATTATTTATTTCCAAAATCAAAACAACAAAACATGAGGTGAGGTAAATAACTATACCACTGCTCCGTTCCTCCAGCTGAGCGTCTATAGATCCTCCATGACGGAGCCGGTACGTATCATAGCGGCACTTCACGGAGCCGGCTCTGATCAGTCAGTATGTTAAAACTAATAACTTATTTGATTTTACTTTTCCCAAATCGAATATTTTAAACATTTGATAATGGTTCCAACACCGGTACCAGTAAACATATTTATTTCAGCAGCTGATTACGTTAGCCTTACTGGCTTTGCAAAATGTGCTTAATAAGATGTTTTGTCAGGAAATATCTCATTATAAGGTATGATTTAAACTATTTTCCATGGGTAGTGGTAATTGGTAGTATTTCCACGTCTGGAAATTTCGGTCTGATTTGAATACTCCACTATAAGCCGTCCCCTGATTTGCGTTGTGAAATTTGGTGAAAAAAACTCAGCTTATAGTCGAGTATATACGTAATTTATGGACTGGTTAGAAATACCAGTATCTGAAAATCACCATAGCCACAGTACTGGTATTGATATACTTAAACTTTATTGCCAAAGTTAAACAAGGCAAGAAAAGAAAAACAGGGATGTGGTAAAACAATAGGACCACAAATGAATGTTCCTTTATTTTATGAAGTTTAAATGGTGTAAACCTTTGTGCAGAACTTTTGAGTCGACAGGCCAGACAGTTGAAACTGTACTGCTGTGTGTGTGTGTAAACACTTCAAGCAGTTGTACTGGTCAGCAATATGAACTTAAGCAGGAATGCAAATAGCTGTAGAAGTACTGACATCAGGAAATAACGGTAAAACATTGCAAATTGATAAAAATGTGACTTTCTGTGAACTGCTCTAATCCTGTGTTAAAGGAATCCCAACTTGTCAGGACAGCCCTCAGGGTAAAACATTAAAATCACTGAGAGCTTTGAAGATGAACTTTTCAGCATTGCTCAGTGTCTGATATCTTACTTTTTTTTGCCTTTTAACAAGACCAAACCTTGTGTTGCAGGTAGTAATGGCAGCAACCAAGTTGGACTCAGAGTCTTTAGGTTGTGTAATGGTCAGGCAACTTGATAGTCTCAAAGCATGTCAAGGCCCTGAGGAGAAGGCCACTTTCCACCTTCACGATCAGCTCCTTGGGTGGGACCTCCCACCCCACCCAAAACTGCAGCAGATTCTTCAGATGTTCTGAAGAGGCATAATTTGACATAAAAAGACAGTACAGACTCATGAGACATTCTATGCTCAGCCATCACACTTATACTTTCACAGTTTAATAATCAAGTGTCGTTTAATGTAAAAAAAAACAAACAAGAAGGCACTGTATGAAAGGCAGGCAGGCAGGAAGGAAGGCAAGGAGGACAGAAGGAAAGAAAGCAGGAAAAAAGGAAGCGTCATTCAATGGAAAAACTAAAAGGCATTAGTGAAAAAGCAATGTTCAAAAAGCACACTGTGTTCAATAAAAGTCCTGAAGTTAGCCGTGACCTGAGTGATAGCCTCGACAGGGACGTCATCTTCATCATCATCAGCATCAAACTCTGGATTCAGCGTGGGCCATGTAATGTGTGCAAGAATCATCTGCAAAGACAAAGACTGGTCTCAAGACTTACTCATACTTGGGAATAAAAATTAGGGAGGAGGTATTCAAGAAGGGGACTTCAGATAGCTTTTGATGAATAATTAATATACTAAAACTCATCTCATGTACCTGGGGTGTGATCTCACCTTCTTTATCACATGGGAAAAGCAGCTTGACCACATCCGCTCTGTCAGAGAGAACAGGCCAAATGCCAGTCTCCTTCAGTCCCGTTCTTAACTGCTTCACATGTTTAGTTGATCGCCCCAGAACCTGTGTAAAGCATTACAAATCTGGATAAACAGAAACACCAATATTATCAGCATGACCAAATTATGTCAAACTAAAAATCATGTTCCCAACACAGCAAATAGAACACAGTTTTACCACATGCAGGAGTAGCTTGTCATGGAGCCACTTCATGTTGTTTGCAGTTGGAAGTGGAAGGTCCCACGCCATGCAAAGGCTGACAACACTGTCATGTTTTTCACCTTCAAGTGTAGAATTTTCTGTCAACTTCAGATAGAAAGGAAGGAAGGAAGGTGTGGAAAAAGAGAAAAGAAAAATGTAATTAATGCAAGTCATGTAGGTCTTAATATCTTTCAGTAGCAAAAGTTTCCCCTCCCTGACGTTCAGTATTCAGTGTTACAGACCTATGTAGACATTTCAGATCACCATGTGACTTTTAGAACATAAACTAATTTTATTAGGTAGTGCAGATATTCTTAGGGATCCTTGGCTAAAGAGGATTGGTCAGTTTTGAAAAGCCATTCAAAGAATATTGTACAACCTAAGAGGAAAATTAAATTTCTCATAATGGTGGAAAATCCTGGAAAGGTGAAAATGCTCCAGAAATTCTCTGCAAAATTGATAGTCTTTGTTTTTGAAGAAGGCAAAGATATGGCCTTCTCTAACAATATGCAGTAAAACAAAAGTTGACAAACTTACCGGCTGGATTGTTTCATGGATGTCCAAATCAGGACAGTCTTCGATCGTGACTGTAGCAGTGTCAATGGAACCACCAGGGAAACCAGGACCACCATACAAGAAGCAATGCCCCATCATTCTCCCTGCCATCTGAAAAGGTCGCTCTCCACCATCACAGCAGAGTTGGCAGGCACTAAGTTTACTTATATACTAAGTTTACTTATATACTTATATACTAAGCCTATGGGAAAGATGGGGACAACTTAGCATGTTAAAGTATTAAACAGAAATACCCTCATTTGGGGAAAAACAAAAAAAAGTTCCAAAAAGAACAAAATGACAAAAACAAGTACCACCACAATTTGACACACTGAAAAAGACAGACTGCATCTCAGTGGCAACTCCCACTCCACATTGCTGCGCTTATAGAAGCTCACAGAGGACCTGTCCTGTTCTTCCTGGTCTTTCCTCAAGTCCACTGCGAAACAAATCTCTTCAGAACCGTTATTATTGTGCAGCACTTCTTGGGTAAAAAGCCAAACAGCTCTTTTGGGATCTGCAACAGTCCTCCAGTCTGTCAGGGCAAAGAAATTTTCAGTATGTAGTATGTAAACCTAGCTTTACAACAAATCAAGAATAGAGAATACAATAAATGCAAATGTAGCAGGTGTGTGCTGAAGGGACGGAGTGTGACAGAGTGGGACATGTTGCACAAAGGGGGAAAAGATTTAGGGGAAAAGGGGAAAGAGGAACAAAGAAAGTGCCACCTTACCTTCCTCTGATGTGCCTGCTGACGTGCTTNTAGGGGAAAAGGGGAAAGAGGAACAAAGAAAGTGCCACCTTACCTTCCTCTGATGTGCCTGCTGACGTGCTTGCTGCTGTACATTGAGGAAGTGGTGCTGCAGCATTATCAAGGACATCAGGGATGCTGCAAAAAAAAAGAGTGGGTTTGGCAGACTGTCATCATTGAGCCATTCTTGCTACTCATAATAACACATTCATTTTTAGACAATTACCTCTCTCCACAGAAACTTGCATGAATCTCCAGACTGTGTGTAGGATACTGCTGGCTACAGATGGGGCAGGAAGTCATGGAGGACAATGCAGCTGTGGGACATGCACTCAGAATAGCAGGAAAATCAGATGTTAAAGTCTGCAATGTCTGCACAACAGTAGTTTTTATTTGACTTTCCCAAACAAGAATGTTTAAAGTCAATCTGCTGTGTGCTCTCCAGCTGTGGAATAAGAGAAAGATTGAGTCCATGTATGCCTGAGTGTGACAGATCCATAAACAAATAATTACCAGGGAAAAGAATAACAGAGATATATACAACAGGCAAGAACATAAACTCTATGAATGATACAATCACCACCAAAAACAATAACTAAGAAGAAGAAGAAAGGACAGGGAAAAGAAATGAAATTTTCAAGCTAGTTTTACAGAAGATATACTTACATCTTCAGTGGATGTGGACTTTGGGGACGTGATGGCGTCAGTATCATCAGTTGACGAGTTATACACAGAGACACACTCAACGTCTGAGTTAGAGTCCTGGTCATACAACAAACAAAAAAGCAGTTACACTCAATGTTATATTGAAGGCTGAATGAGATGTAAGAAAACAACTTACTTCACAGTCTTTGACCTTGTCTGTACAACTGTCAACATGGAGGGCCAAAAGATGTAAGATGTCTCCTGGCAATTTTCACAGGTTACCTTTGGCATTTTCGAAAATTCTGAGGCATTTTTGGCAAGGGGGGATAACATCTAATTCACCCTGTAATGGAGCTATGTACAGCATGTTTTTTCCACCATTTGATGCCCTCTTCAGTTGTAAGGTGGTGTACCCCTCCACCTGGGGGCTTACAATTGTCAACCGCCTTTGTCCAATTCCCCCGAAACATAAAAAGCTCAATCAACCCTGAAAACGTGTTTGCTAATGACATGACTAGAGTGCAAACTTTATGCATATTTAGGTTTCTGAAGCCAACAACAGCAATGCACCACAATATGACAATAAATTGATTTCAAAGTCGAAAAACACATAACTAAAGTTCTATGTATAGGTTCAGTGTCTGTGTTTACCTGAAGCCTTGTAAAACATCCAGGAGCCGTTTAGGCTCTGGAGTTTAGGGTACTCATGCTGAAGTATTTCAGATATCTACACAAAGACAGTAACATGGCAAACANCTGGAGTTTAGGGTACTCATGCTGAAGTATTTCAGATATCTACACAAAGACAGTAACATGGCAAACATTGATGGTCAACTTACAGTTGATTACGACAAACTCATGTTTCATCTGACAGTGGACCTCAGGCAAGAATTTTTTCATATTGTTATCCTAAACTTGTCTTACTTTTTTCCGTTGACATTTGCTCAAACTCACTTACATCAACTTGATGAATCCACCTGTACATGAGTAGATCCACGTATACGACAACCAGTCACGACCATAATGTAAGGCTACCTGCTGCACTCCAGGTCTTTTTCACAGCATATATTTTGGCTTGTCACAGTTGGAAATGCACAAGTGTTGTTGGGCCTTTGGGGTGATATAAAAAGAATATCAGCTGCATCATTTTTATTTTACTTAGACACATTTATTGCTAATTTTTGCTCATTTCTGTGACACATTTGAATTTATAGTTAATTCAGAAAAACTGATTCAGAAAAAGGGACACTGTCTGTACATGGTTCGTATAAACACTTATGAATTTTGTTTGTAAGTAAGAAAAAATCTGAAATACAAGAAAATTGGTTAAAGTGACAGGTTCTCTTAAATCACTCAAGCCTGCCACTCAAGCCTGCAAAGCTGTTCTAAGAGTAGTTCTTACATGTGGCCTACTGTCTTTTAAATGTCATACAAGTACTGTTGGTTATGCTATGGAAAAGTGCATCTGGACTTATAAATAACATATTTCATAGTGGTGGTTTGGCATGAAACACTACTGAACCTGACCTGATCATGAGCTGCATCTTCTGATAATGAGACCATTCTCATACCTAGCCCTGCCTGGCAAAACCTTAGCTCTTCATCTCCTTTTGGAGTCACAGTTGTAGGAGAAGGAAGGACATCAAACTGAAAACACTGTAACTTGCGAGTGACTGTTTGTGGTGGGTTTGCAAACCTCCTCTTTTCCCTGAAAAGACCTGGAAAAGATCTGTAACAAACAATAAAGGATTGAACCAATATTTATAATTACCAAGGGCCTTTTTTTTTTTTTTTTTTTNTTTTTTTTTTTTTTTTTTTTACATATCACTCATCATTCTATTCATTGATGCAACTGTACAAGGCTGCTCCAATCCAATATAGTGTATTCAATTTCCAAATTTTGTGTGTGCAGCAGCAGGGGGAGGAGCTAAAAGTCGCTGTCAAGTCAGACACTACCTGTTGTTCACGGATCATATGCGGACGACGGCTGAAGATATCGCGTATGAGAAGGATAGCTCATGGGATTCATGAAAATTTAGATAAGATCTAAATTTTGATAACACAGGACACTTTAAATAATAAAATAATAATAATAATTTAATAAAATAAATGTATAAAGCATTGTTGCACAGGAAGTCTTAGTTACTAAGATACTGTAATAGTAATCCATCCAACTTAGTCAGCAATTATTGTATGATGTTCTGTATGATAGGCCTACTGTAGACCTTATTCATTTGTCATATGTTTACATACGTGTTATTCATGACAGCCTCTAAATCCACGTAGAACATTCATGTCATGTTCAATTTGATCAACAGCCAAAATGTTCTCACCTCTACATAGGCTATAATAATTGGTTTTCATTCACTGACATTCTAGATGTAATTATACTCAGTTCTTTGCAAAATGTTATTCTAATAACAATAAAATCTCTCTTGTTACCAAAGGAATTTGTGTCTCATCACACTATTTAAAAGTATTTAAGGTTCTGTTATTGTATCTGGAATTTTGGAAATAAATACTTTCTGCCTCTCTGGCTGGAAAAAGTTGCCATCAGCATGTATTCTGTTAACAGAATAAACCTTCAAAATCAGACAAATAAAATCAGAATCTGTCCATTTCTTTTTTTTATTCTTTCACCATAAATTATACACAACACTGTAAGAGATACAATAGAAAGAAAACAAACAGAAATTCTCCAATTCAAAAAAATGAAAAGTTTCTATAAAACGTCATATTGTTGTGCCAACGTCTAAACCAATCAGCTGTTAGATCAGGTGAGAGCCAGGCGTTTCCCATCATGCCCTGCAGTGCCTGGCTCCAAAGTCTGCAGCCGCCTTGATCTCAGAGGTTATCGTTGCTACGTTTGACTGACGTCAGCGCAAGTCGGGATCAAGTCGGACAGAAATCTAACCGGCATGCATTGTGCGCCGATCGCCGGTGATCAATTCTGCGCAGGCCTGGCTCATCTCGAACGAGCCTATTTGCAGATCTGTGCACTAATTTCCAGATCTGTGAACTCATTTGCAGAGCTGTTTATGCATTTGCAGATCTGAATACACTTACAAATCAGAATACAGATTTGTAGATTTTTTTTTTTTTTTTTTTTNTTTTTTTTTTTTTTTTTTTTGCACATTTACAAATCTCATTACGCACACAGATTCCTGTACACATTTACAGATTTCAGTACGCATTTACAGATTCTTTTACACATTTGCAAATCTGATTACACACACATGGACTGAGATACAGTTACGCAACTCTGCACACACATTTGCAGATAATTTTGCTACAATAATAGCCCCATATCAAACTGCTACTACCAGGATTTTCCTGATAAGAAACATCCCTTCCATTTCCTACTTTATGCTTTTCTGAGTATGCGCAGATGTTCAGTTTCCCAAACTTGAAAAGGATTGACTCGTCTACCTGAAGATTTCAACTCAATGACCACACAGCTTTCTTTTTTTCCTCCTTTTATTTTGGCAGGTTTGGCGGTTTCTTTGGTAGTTCACTTGCCATTAGCCATAAGCAGTTAGGTAGCCTTGCAGTTATGCAATAGCAGGTAGTAGGTTAGCAGGAGTTGGTTATTAGGTGAAAAACCTTTAAATAAACACAGAAAAGATATATACATTTAAACTACTGCAGATAAATATAAATACGCAACAGAAAAATAAACACATCTATAAATATTACAAACCTACGGAAGCGTGTTGCATTCACTTGAGAAAATAAAAATCCGCTGTTTTTCTGAATTAACGAGATAACTATCTCAGAATTACGAGAAAAGTTTTTATGAATTTAAAAAAAAAAAAAATCAGCTGTTTTTCTGAATTAACGAGATACCGGTACCTTAAAAAACCCGACAGGAGCTCTCACATGCCCCGACTGTTTAGTTTAATCCAGTTTTATTTTGTTTGGGGTTTGAGACATTGGGAGATACATAGATGGTATTGTTATTAGTTTGTCAACTTTGCGCATGCACCTTAAGAGTGTGTTTAGACGTGAAGTCCGTTCTGATCTACTGGACGCTGCAGTGTTTCTCCAGGATCAGCTGAGCCGATATGGCATGCTTCATGGATATAAGATGATGCGTCTGAAATGCATTCAAGTTGGCTTCTGGTAGGAATTTGGGGTTTCGTTAATTCAGAAAAACAGAGCCGATTTTTTTGTTTTTTAATTCATAAAAAAAACTTTTCTCGTAATTCTGAGATAATTACCTCGTTAATTCAGAAAAACAGGATTTTTTTTAGTATTATTATTATTATTTATAAAAACTTTTCTCGTAATTCCGAGATGATTATCTCGTTAATTTAGAAAAACAGAGCAGAATTGTTTTTTTCCTTGAAAACTTTTCTCGTAATTCTGAGAGAATTATCTCGTTAATTCCTAAAAACAGAGCGGATTTTTATTTTCTCAAGTGAATGCAACACGCTTCCGTACATTATGCATCAGCGAATCACTTAATTTACACCTTTTCTCATATTAAACACAATTAAACACACTCCTGTCATAATTCTTGGCTTAACATCAGATAATCTATGCATTCTGTTATACATTTAACATAGATATTTTTATAATCACATTTATTTAAAATAGTATCAAACATTACGTTCAGATCTATCCAAAGTTTTATTATCTCACCATGCCAGTTTTAAAAAGTGATCCAGAATACTTATATTACAAATGACAAACAATCAACGTATCTTTTACCAAACACCTCAAATTCATAAATAGATTTACCGATACCAGAAAATACACAAGCAACTTTACACACGTGAACGCTTAAAGAGTTAAAATATTTTAGCCACCCGTTAATGCCCCCGTGACAAAAAGCCGACAGCAACAGCGATCTTCGTCAGAAAACAGTCTCTCAAAGCAGTGTGAAGTTCGGTATCTTACCGGCTGCCTCTCCGGACTTCGTAGACGAATCGGTTCTGCACAGTTTTACCGCAGATCTCAATACTGCCGAGAAACTTTAATCAGCGTCTCCTCCGAGCGTGGTGTTGCTAGCACGCTGCTGTGTTTACTTCCTGTCATGCTGCGTGTCGCTCTTTAAATGCTCCGGGCAGCGCTTAGATTGATTCCACCCGGTGTGTNCTGTCATGCTGCGTGTCGCTCTTTAAATGCTCCGGGCAGCGCTTAGATTGATTCCACCCGGTGTGTTCCTATATATTACTTTCTTTAGTCAGCCACCATTGCATCCATTTACGTGCACTTTTAATTTTTTAGAAGTTTTTTCATTTTCTCCTCTTCCCAATATTTCTGGAAACTCCAGTTTGATTTGACAATAAATAAAAACAATTATACATTACTCACAGATATTGTGGATATTTAGAATAAAAAGGCTAAACGTCCAATAGTTAAAGAATAAAGAACGTTCAGAGTTCATCTTCATTTGTGGAGTCCAGCTTTCTCATTTTAATCAATGTACAGTGATAAATGACAGTTCAAATTAAATATATAATTTTTGTTCACATTGACAGCTGTTTGGCAGATTATTTTATGGGGAGAAAAATCTTTTTTTTTTAACTTTACTGTACTGAAAGGCTTTGTAGCCTAATGTCTACTTTATCACTGTAACAGTTAAACAAGTCAAGTGCAAAATATAAATATCATGTATACTACATGATACAAATGTATTATTTGACCAATTTGAAAGTTTTATTACATTTTGTTCCTGAAATCCACTCTGAATCCAGCCCTCTGCTGGGATCAGGGTAATCCTGATTTTTTGGATCAAAGGTATCCCAATCCAACTCAAAAAGTTTTGAACACATCCTCAAGGTTTGATTCAGATCAAAAGCAAAATTGGATTATGTGATCTGATCTGGTTTCAGAATCCTTTTTTCTTTTGAACAACCCATTTTCAAGATTTGATCCTATCGGATAAACCAAAATCTGATCAGATTACTTTTGAACAAGCGGGCCCAGGAGATAGTGCCTCTCAGATCAACAGCATTCAATTGACAGGTTCCATCCATCCAGTAACACAAAGACACACACGCCAAGTTATTAAAATATTAGATGACTTTAATACACAACTCTTGTTCATATTAAAACTCACACATCTATTTTACACAGCTCAGTTTGCGGCTAAGAAGAAAATGTATAAGATGAATAGGAAGTGAAGTTAAAAATGGACTAAGTCGTCTTTTAGCTGCAGTTTACGTGTCTGCTGAGGATAAAAATGTAAACGGGAACAATTCACAACAAACGCATGGTCATGTCTGCCCTCAACGTTATGATTCAATTTAAAGATGAGTATTTTAAATAATTATTTTAACTCTGAGAGTCAAACAAGACCACAGATGTGCAGAATGTAACTTAAAGGCCCACTGCAGTAAGTCAGGTCAAACATGGTAAACTAATCGCTTGATTTCAACTTTTTCCAATAGTGTTGATCTAAGATTATCTAAAATCAGTCCATGTAGAAAATGTATTTAAATTTCTAATTCTTGATGTCAAACAATTAAGAAAAATAAGATTTGAGGTCACCTTCGCATGTTTCCTGCCCCCTCCCTCCATCTCTAATGAATTTACAAATAAATGCACATTTTCCAGATGAACACAGTTTAATGTTTAATTTGGTGCAGAACACCAATGCAGAGTGAAGATATTTACAGCATACAGGGACAGCATTTCTGATTCGGAATCTTTAAAAATGGTAACCTTTTGTAATGGTAACACACTGGCTGGTGTGTTAGACTGCCTGTCAGATACTTCTTTGACTGCAATGGAGAAATTACTGAGGGAATTAAAACTGAAAAACTGGTTTTATGATTCGGTCGTCATTGAGAAGAGGATTGATTTCATGAAGAGCAAATAATTTTGCTGCGGCATCAAGTCATTAGTCTGACTGCTTGTCTGATGCCAAATCGCTTATTGTTTAGTTTCTGAGACATTGGGCCCATAGATGGTCACAATTCACCACTTCTGCTAACTCGATTAAATAGGTCTCATCTACAATCACTAGCATGTGCACACACTAAAAACTTCTTAGATACTAGAGATACGTTGCAAGTGGAAATTACGACGACTGCAGTGGGACTTTAACAACACTCTCCCTAGGCTGTTTGCTAATGAACATATATTTCTTACTCAGTGCTTTCTAATCATGTGCCATTATGACAACAGTGTGCAACATTTCATTCCAGCCAGACACTATAGCAGCTCTTAAACCAAACCAGAAGCAAACGTGTTCCTCCGTAACAGCTCAAAACCACTGCTCTGATGACTTACGTACAAACAGGAAACAGTCTGATGTTGAAAGCAGTGTCCTATTTCAGGGGACACAGCAAAGGAAAGGATGTGACCTATGAGGTTTGTCCTTCAGAGGACAGTGAGGAGAAGACATGCCACCTCCCAGAATACAACAGTCTATGGAGAATTCACAGCATCATCACCCGTTTTCACTCTTAGCCTCATTCTCATCAAATGTCACCTCTGCCATCAACTCATAAAATTGGCAAATTTTTGAATTTACCAACACCAGTTTACAAATCATCCACCCCAGATCTTCTGACTATCAAACATTCTCCCTCTAGGTTTGGAAGGTGAAACGTAAGAAGTTTACGGTTTTCTTCGTCTTCAAAAAAAATGTAGCTATTTTTACACTGAAGTTTAAATTCTGAAGTGTTCAGAGTTTAAACAAAATATGGCTAAAGACAGCTTACATACATACTCATACACAAGAGTCATATTGTGTCCATCTGTATGTTCCATAATTTCACCAACACATGGCTAAACAACTTCTGTTTTGTGCTACCACACTTATGCATGAGGATTCTAATGAGAGTGAATTTTGGTAAAATGATGACTGGAACATGGTGATGGTGGACAGCAGATACTTGGATTGTGCTGCATCATTTTGATCCTTTTTTTTTTTTTTTTTTTTTTTTGCTGTGCAAACTGGTGACCACTGGAATCTAGTCACACCTACTAAAGCCACTGTTCTCACCAAGGAGGAATCCATACGATTTTTTTTTCTTTTTTTTCTTTTTCTTTTTTTACAGCCATCTTCCAGGTCATTTCATACTCGAGACAAGATATTTTGGCTGGAGGAGCACTTCAACAGTAAATATACCCATTCAGCTTCCATTTCTGTAGTATAATAAATGTATAATAAACAGTTTTTCTGACTTGACAAATTGATGGTGACCGAGTGTGAATGCAGCACATAGATTTTGGGATACTGTGGATACACTGGCTGTGTGCTCTAAAATTTAAGCCTTTGCCAGCTGCATTTCTTAGAATCTTTAGAAAGGACATGTGTCAAAGGAGGCAGCTCCTGTAATGTTTAATGATCGGGGCCTCTCGATAAATGTAGCTCAGCAGAGACTCTGAACTGCACTGACATAAGCACCTTATCTTTACTGAACTACAGCTCTTGTGATATCTAAACAGAGAGAGAACACACAGCGTTCAGTGTTTCCAGGTTTTGAAGCAATGAGAAGATCAGATCTGTGCCACAAAGGTTTCAAATCTGATGTTCTGTACCTGAGTACATACAACCTTGGAATGAGACAGGGGTGATTTTAAAAAAGTAGAAATCCTGTAATTTACAGACTCCCTGGCTGACTTGAGATCAGTGGTAATGTATTCACAGTGAAACAGTCTGTTGGGGAAAATGGAGAGAGTTAAACTGGGAACAGTGGAAACAACATAATGAGTTCTTCTCTCTCTCCTCTTCCTGTTTCTCTCAAGGTCTAAAAGCTTTCGAGTCAAGACAAAAATAAAAATGCCAATTTAAACGTTCGGTTCATTGACTTTGGGACCAGAGCTGTGTTCCCCTAAACTTATTCCAAAGTCAGTAAGCAATTTACTGCTGGAAAATGTATCTCAACTTGGTAATTTATAGACCTTGGCAGGAGGTCAGCACTGTGGAAGATAGGCTCAGGGGTCAGAGGTCAGACATAAAAGATTCGTACCCTGGAGGTGCTGACATGGAGGTCATCGTCATAGAACTTGGTCTCTATGATGACATTACCACTGGAACAAAAAGAGACATGGCAACATTAACTCAGCTGCACAAGGTTTCTAATAATTGAGCAGATGTACATCATATTACCATTAGCGTCATGTACAAACTTGCAATTCTAAGAACTACAACCTATCATCACTGCAATATTTGTGAGACCCCATTAAAAATGCCAGGGATGGAAAGAGGAACTAGCGCAGATGTAGTAGCTGTGGCAGGCTGAAAACCAAAGTGGTGGTGTGCACCCAACAGGGCTGGATACCAATTCAATTTTCAAAACCCCGACTCCATTCCATTCAGTTAAACCCTGGAAAATTTTGTTAGGGCTATGTCTTCTAAGTTACATTGTTGTATAAAAAAAAAAGTGAAGACATTCTTTCAAATCTATGCTGAAAGCTTAATGAGTGTATCAGATTCAGATTCAGATTTAGATTTATTTGTCATATGTATGTTAACACAGGGTCAACAGTACAATGAAATGTGTTTCACGAGAGAAACGGGTCAGCTCAGCAGTAAAAAGGAACAAAATAATAAGAGCACTTCTACAAAAGATTAAAAAAAAAAATAAGGTTGAGAATAAGTAAAGAATAAGAAAAATGATAACAAGATAAGTATTAAAACAAAATATAACACTGTACTGTACAAATGGCAAAAAGAAAAATACACGAAGANTAAGTATTAAAACAAAATATAACACTGTACTGTACAAATGGCAAAAAGAAAAATACACGAAGAAAAAGATATAATACTATATACATTTGTAAAGGGATGTATATAGGGGTAAAGTGACAAGTGGTATATTGTTATTGCACAGATGTGATGGAATCAGGAAGGATGAAAAAAAAAAAAGTATATAACGGAAGAGAAACAGGTTCAGGCTGACCTTTGGGTGACTGCAGAAATGAGCATATGAAGCTTTGTGTAGCCGCCTCACTAACGTGCTGTCATGTGGCTCAGCGTTCCATGATTCCAGGTAGGGCTGGGCGATAAATTGATTTAATCGATTAATTCGATTTTATGTTTTGGCACAATGTGTAAAATGAACCGTAAAAATCGAGATTTTTTTTCAAACCTAGTAAATTTTTTAAATTAATTTTTAACAAAGTAAATGCAGCAGCGGGTCACTATCCATCAATCGAGCAGTTGCTTCTCCAAACAGCTTTAAGTAGATATTCAGCCAGATTGTAGCCTGGCGATCTTTGGTTGCTTCAACAGGACAAGGGCTCTTCCCTCCCATCAAAAACAGGCCCTCATGGCGGGCATGGTTATAGATAAGAAACTAATCTTAATGGAGTGGAAGTCATCGTCATCAGCATGCTTCACCAGATGGATGAATGAGATGCTTTTCATCAGCAAGATGAAAACATGGAAGTCATTCCTTGAATCCAAAGGGGTGAGACCTGACTGTATAATTTATAAGTTTTGCTGCTGTGCTTTGCCGTTATTTTGTGTAAAAGGTATGTTTCATTTCGCATATTGATTGTTTGGTAGTGCCCNTTTTTTTTTTTTTTTTTTCCCATCATTTGGAAGCTGTTTGGTTTTGCGTTTCATGGTGTGGAGAAAACGGGTCTGTAAAGTTTGCAGGAGCTGCAGCTCATGAAAGCAGCAGCAGCTGTGACAGAAACATGCAGCTGAGTGGCAGCAATGCAGCGCTGTGAGATGCAGATCTGCAGTCNCAGCTGTGACAGAAACATGCAGCTGAGTGGCAGCAATGCAGCGCTGTGAGATGCAGATCTGCAGTCAGAGCGCAGGGAAAAAGCAAATGATGTCACTGCATCATTTTCCAGTGTCAGAGGCAGCAGACAGGCTGGTGTTCCTCACAAGGAACCTGGACATCGCTGCAAAAACCTTTATTTTACACTTTTTTTTTTTGTTTTTTTTTAAAGTATTATTTACTTTTATCATTTTAATAGAGAAAATACTTATTTTGAACTATGTTTTTTTTCTTTCTTTTTTGTTAGTTTGGAGAAAAACAAGAAAAATCAAGATTAAAATCGAGAATCGTCCACAAGTGTGAAGAAACTTGAGATTTTATTTTTAGGCCATACTGCCCAGCCCTAATTCCAGCGTTTCAAGCGTGTTCCTAAATCCTTCATTGTCACGGCGACGCTGTAAGGACGCATATCCTCCATATAAAAATAGTAATGACTCACTTAGTTTTTTGTTGGAGGTGAGACAGATGCAGCTTGCAGGCTGATTCATTTTCCACATCATCTGCCTTCATTCGTGCTGCAGACGTCACAGCGGCGGCGTGACGCCTCCTCATTTTTCCACAAGTTCATCGTGTTGCCACAAAATTTTACTTCTGAGTTACGTATTCTGCAAATGGCCTTACTTTTGTCAGGCTCGTTTATGTCCTTTTGCTTTTTTAAGACAAAATGAGTCCAGACATCTGATCTAAAGGTGTCAGAGTGACAGCTACCATGTTGGTTTTAATACAAGTTTGGTCTTCTACACTTTCTGTAGTAGAGTAGTCACACTATGTCACATGGAACCTATGCCACTAGTGTTACTTTACGCTACAAGCATTCAGTTCAACTTTAGACTATTTAAAAGATTGATTTTTTATTTTATGAATCTGAATCGTTTAAATTTGAATCAGAATTAATCAAAAAATTCATTTTTCCTCCACCCCAGTGTCTGAAGTGGAAAATATTGTTTTTGTTCCTCACAACCTACATAATGGTTTGTTACAGTTAAAAAAAACAAAAACAGATGTTGTCTCTAATATGCTGAGTCTCAGTCATAGTTGTCTGACCATAAGTTGTATGGTTAAGTCAAAACAGAAGATACTGACCAAAGTTGAAAAGGATTTTACAGTTAGAGATGGGAACGAATTGTATCTGCAGACAAACCAAACTCACGTTAAAACGTTGGCTGGCATCATCTGGGATTCTGGAGCTGCTTCTATTAGAGACTGCCATGTGTTGGTGGAATTGGGGATGACAAACCCAAACTCAAAGAACCATTCTGAACAGTGAGATAGAGAGAAAGAGTTTAGAGCTGTTCTAGCGACCACAAAAGACATTTCGATGAAGAAAATTATTCTCATTTTTAGTTCTGGGATTCAGCATAGTATTTTGATGCTGTTTTAGAGAATTTTTCTCCCTGACAGGAATACTGGGATAACATTTAAAGATATTCCTTAAATTACCATCTGTAGTTGAAACCAACACGGAAAAACAGCATTGTTTTGACCTGGATTCTGTAGGATCCCTGGGGACATGCTGTCAGCTCACACCTGCACAGCAAGACTCCAGGGACATTACCACACAAAAACAACAGGGGACGAACAGCACTGACTACAACTTAAGGTAATTCTAGCTGTAAAGTTGGACTGAACTTTTTTTTCCTTTTTTCCCCCCCAAGTTTTCCTGATGAATTTCTCCATTCGACAAAAGGTAGAAATTTCCCATGAGGATATACTGAAATTCTTAAATAATATATAGTTATATAATATCCTAAAATTCTGCTATTATTTCTGAAATCACTCAGTAAAGAGGCACATACATGTCATACATGCTGGTGTAAACTACGTGTCCTCTAAATTGCTTCACTTTCCTGACATTGGCCTTGTTCTCCAGGCCAGGACTAAGGACAATTAGGAAGCAGGTTTTACAGTCTAAGAAACAAGAAACTGATTGCTAACTGACTGATTAACAGACCTTCAGTTTTTGTTTTTATTTTTGTATTTTGGCTGTTTACCTTCTAGACACTGTCCTTTGAAGAAAACTTTCTGCTCCAGCCGGAACTTTTCCAGTTTCTCTGAGGAGGAAAAGTTCAATTCTCTGGACACCGCTTTACACTTCAGGATCTTCTTAGGTACCCGAGCTGAAGAAGTGGTGAGAAACAGTTATTAAGTGGGGAAACAGCGTTAACGAGATGTCAATTTGGGACGTGGCTATAATTTGAGGTGCGAAACAACTGACACCTTAGACTTGTTTTAGACTTTTCATGTGCAGTGCTGTCTTGCAAATTCTAAAAGAATAATCTCATTTGAGATTTGGATGGTAGGACTAACGTGCTAACAGCAACTACAGCTTTCCAAAGCATCATTTTCAGTGGACTTATTAACTTGCTGTTAAGGTTCATAGGTTGCTTTATAGTGATCAAAATATGTGTTGCTGGCTAGTGACCCATGATTGTCACCCACTCAGTCACATTTGAGAAATGAGTGGACTCTACAGTGTAATTCACTGTCTGGTAACATTTTTTTGTGCTGTAGCAAGGTTGACATTGAGAAAGGCTGCACAGTCAGCATAGTTGAGATATCAGGTCCTTTTAAGTCCAGTCCAATTTAACCTGACTATCTAAACCACCGATATGGAAGTAAAAACACACTCTAAGTCCATTAAAACTGTTCATTGCTAATTAAATATGTGAGATGTGACTGTAAGGATGGTCGGCTGAATAAAGAAGTACGCTCTGCAAAACCTATCAACTTTAACATTTCCCCTGGTGTGTGGTGAAGCTGCATCTATTGCAGCTCACATGGTTCCTTCTCTCAGCAATAAAGCTGGTGAAAAAATAGCAAAGACAAAACAAGCAAAATGGCAAGTAAAAGTATTATAGCCACTAGAATAGTGACCAAAAAGACCCAAACTACTACAAAAAAATAAAAAATAACTAAATTTCTTTTAGCCTGTCCTGTCTCGTGTCAGATATATAGTTATTTTGGATTTAGTATGAGTGTACCTTCATGTTCTACTCCTGGTATGGACAGGTCATCAGTTCCTTGCCACAATACCTTGCCAGTCTCTGCATCTCGAAGATTCATCCAGTTTCTGCCAGGAAACATTAAGGGACAGTAACAAAAACTACACAACTTACAGAATGATTTACACTGAAATACAGGTAAAGAAAAATAGCGTGCCTCCCACCCATGAACCTGCACAGGGGGCTAGATCCTATTTATTCAAAACAGCGTGCTAATATTGCTAATAGTGCTAATATTCTACACTGCACATACATATAGACAAATAATGGTGACAGACAAATGAAGGAATACATAAGAGACCATGGCAGAATTTGGGTCATGAAGTTGCTCAGTCACAGAGATGGAATGAACATTTAAGCTTGAGTTACTGTAAAACTGTCCAAAACAGGCTGAGGAGGACAATTCAACATACAGTACCACACAAATCATTTTATCACTGGAGGAGCAATCACATATTTGTCATTGCATTACAGAAGGTTTTAGTCTAACCTTTCCTTCATGTCCACCATGTGCTGAGTTGAAATATCATTTATCGTACAGTAAAGTCAGGTTTCATGGAAACTGACCCTTTTCTTACTGGTATGTCAGCTGTTTGAGGGAAAACATCCTGGTGGAAAATTTTGAAATATTCAACTTTAAGAAATAATGATGATTTCTTAAAATATCACATCAATTTTGCTTTCTGTTAGACCCTCTCATTTGGGGAAGAGAAGCATGTTCAGCCAAGCAGTAAAAATTAAAGCACAGTTGTGCCCAAATACAAGGATTTTACACATCTGCACTATTATCAGGCATTTTACCTCAGATAGATAGTTGTAGGTGGATGGAACATCTACTAGCTCTAAAGTTTATTAATTTTAAAACAAACTTTCCCCTGCACTGAAATTTTAACAGGACTAAGTAAGTAAGTAAATTTTATTTATATAGCACCTTTCACAGACATGAGGGTCACAAAGTGCTTTANAGTAAGTAAGTAAATTTTATTTATATAGCACCTTTCACAGACATGAGGGTCACAAAGTGCTTTACAAATTACAATCACAAAAACACAAACAGCTTATTAAAAATCCATTTAAAGTAGAAAAACCAAAATGCAGCTGAGGATGAGCTGCATACGGAACTTGCATTTGCAGTGTGAAAAGGCGCATTCACGTTCTATGCAGCACTGATAAAAGCTTTAGAATAGCTCTGTATGTGTGAAATCATCCGTTTCAGACACCACAGCAAATACTTCTCGTTACATGCACTGCTTCTTTATCAAGACACATGGTGATATGTGTAAGTAGTGTCAGATCATGGCATCGTCCACTCCAGACAGAGCAGGAGCCATTACATAGTCGAGCACAGAATCCCAGAGTTGATGCCAAATGATGTCCTCATCAAACACCAGGCCCAGCAGTGGATATCGGGCTGTGTGTAATAATCATTGTTGGTGGCTTTACAAAAGTTCATCCATTAAACTCCATTACTTTTTTTTCTCCTTTAGTTGTTTTAACAGGTTTGGGAAATGAGTTCATTTAATTCAACTCTGAGGCTGGGATTGAGGAGGAGACATGCTGTTGGTGTGTGTGAAGGTGAACCTCGTGCAGATGAAGGCTGTCAGCTGTTCCTGATCTCCACCTTCACAACAATACAGCCTTCAATCACAGACGCTACTGCACCCCTCAGTCATCACCAGCATTTCCACCAGCATACGCACACCTTATATTCACTGTTGTGTTGCGAAACATTTGTTTTGGCTTTAATGCACCGGCATGGCATCTGATCTACACCTTTTCCGTAGTGGAAACCAGGCTGCTGATAGTAATGATCTCATGTCGAGTTTATTTGTAAAACCAAGTTTCAGACACATCCACACCCCTAATAAGACCAAACTTATTCACGTTCACTCCTAACTGATTCCTCTAACCATCTGCAATCAAGCGACCCCACATACGTTAAGGTCCAAACATCAGAGAAGCACTGATGTGATCTCTAGATGTCAGATTTTACACACAAACACAACAACCATCTGATGTTCCAGAAGATTCTACAGTTCGCAACCTGTCACACTCAGATACAACTTAGTGTCACATGCACGCGCACATGCATGCACGCACACACACACAGACCATCTGTGAAGCTCTTCACCAACTCCCCCCCTCCTCCTCCCCACTACCACCAATAACTGCAGAACTAAACACACAAAACACTTAAAATCAGTAACAGTGTGATTACAGTAAAGGGAAATTATGGTACAACAGAAGTTACTGAGAAGTTAAAGAGCTAAATACTGAATGACTGAAATGCACTCAATTTCAACTTTATTACAAAGGAAATCTAGGTAGCGTAGTCATTAAAGAACTGTACACCAAGCAGATTGACATACATGAAGTTAACACATCAAGTGCAAGATGCAGGCACACCTGCCATTGGGACATACAATTGGCACACAAATTATGAAGCATAGTACCCAGGTCTCATAAATGTATTATAGTGCTGTGCAAAGTACTAGTACCTGTGCTGGAAATAAATAATTAAAAAAAAATTAAGACTATCACAATAGGTTAAAATAATGACCCGCAGGACCATGCTCGACATCATCATCATAAACAAGACTAACAGTGACTGAATCAGCTTCAAAACATGCCTGCGTAAATACTTCTACAGTCATTAGCATCAAGAATAACACGTCAATGTTAGAGAACACACCTGTGGAGAATGATTTGGAGGATATCATGTGTAATGACTGTAAAACTGCAGTGCCTCAGTCTGAGACAATATCAAGTGGAGAGAATAGCTACTGTAGATAAGATGGAAAGAGCTCTTGGAAGCTTCTAATTTGAAATCAAAGCAACAAAAACTAACAAACAGGTCAATAATAACTGCTGTGTCAGCATGGTAGATGCAATCCAAACTGATCAGTAGAGGCACAGGCCTTAAAAAAAAAAAAATCATGTGGATCATATCTTACAAAAGCAGTGCTTTGCCATTTCCACATCCTCCACTTTCTTCCTCTGAGTTTCCAATACTGTGTTACCTTTTACATCTGCACATCTAGCCAAGTCCAGAATTCCGTCTCAGACTCACCAGATTTATTCTCTGCACCTTCCAGAATAATCCAAGCTGCTCTGAAATGTCACCATGACCTTAAACAAGGACCTATGTCTCCAGGGCCGGCCCATGCCATAGGCGAACTGGGCGGTCAGCTAGGCCCCCCGGCCCCCCCTCATGAAGAATGAAACTAAAGTGAAGTCTCCTTAGCGGTAAATAAGTTCAACAGCTGCAGAAACGTAACAAAATCTATGCGCTAACTCCGTGAGTTATAACTTATCTGTAAGTATTAAGCATCAGCACAGTATATATAGAGCTCACTGTGCATGGAAAACTCACTAACGGTTATAAAACGCAGCTTTATTCAGCACAGAATTAATATCATAACATGGAATTTATGCTTATTATGGTTTGACATTAAGTTTTAGTCGAGATTAGGTGCATAGGAGATTTAGCAGAGTGGGCTGGTGGAATTCTGGGATGTAAGGTTAATACTGCAGAGTGGGAGGTAAAGGGTAGCCACGCCCCTTTTGTATGTTATTAGAAATTACTAGTTTGAAACGTGTTTAATTTACATTTTATTTTGGCTGTTTTAGCAGACATTTAGTAAACTGGCCCCTTTTTCATCCTTTGTGTGTCACACAAACTCAAAACCTATTTAAAATGGCTGAAATGTGCAAAAACATATCTATAATCTCAGATAATCAGAGAGCCGGCTGGTCTCACGCTGCGTTTGAGCAACCTCGGAAGTGGGATTTTTCCCAATCGGAAGTTCTAACTTCCGACCTCAAACCGTTCCAGCCAAATGTTAACACAAAAGCAAGGATGAACACCAATAAATAGTCAGATTAAATAAATTTAGTAATAAATACTAACTAAAGTACAGTTAGATTAAGGACTGTTTTGGTTGTGTTGTTTTACTATGATATTAATCACAGTATTAAACATTTGTGCAGAGAAGTAATATTCTGAAATTATTTACACTTATGTATCAACGACAAACAGTTATTATACACTGTAGATAGTTACCATGGCGATATATTTTGACTTTTTTATTTCAATGTCACGTGAGGAAAAAAAATACTTCATTCAGCTGTTAGCTGATCATTTCCATTCACAAAGCTCACTTCTACGTAAGCTGCCATGTTGAGTGACGTCATACTCATGAAGTCAGGGTAGAGCTTCCCAGTTGGAGCTCCAACTTCAAGTGCCGTTCCAATGCATTTTTCCAAGCAGGAAGTCAGAAACATCCAAGTTCTGAGGTCTGTTGAACGCAGCAGCAGAGCGCTAGGAACGAGATTTAAAAATGGCGCTGTGATGTCGTGGATCACATGACCAGCCAGTTTCTCTACATGCAGTGGCCTGAATGGTGACTGACTGACCACCTACCCAGGCATGTGATACGTCGTTTGAAAGCTTAGAATGTCTCCTATTNACTGACTGACCACCTACCCAGGCATGTGATACGTCGTTTGAAAGCTTAGAATGTCTCCTATTGGATGAAAGCCATGTCAATCACATCCAGTCACGCTGTAAAGAATGTCATCAGATATAGTGAACGGACTCCATTTCCCAGTGGGATGAATGGAAGCCGGTTTGAGTGGAGTTTTCTCTAAAATGTATTACCGGAGACAAAAACTAATCACGGTATCTATTTTCGGGGACTTATAATCATCTAAACAAAGGGAAGGTTGCAGCTTTATCGCACATTTTATCTGTTTTTGGTCAGGTTTTGTGTTGAAGGCTTTATTTGCATGTATTCAGGGTTTACCTTGTTTTCTCTTATTTCCATGGGTTGGATTCCTTTGTTGATCACATTTTCTGGGGTGCGTACAGGAACCAGGTACCACTAGGTGGCCAGAATGGTCAAGTTAAAAATGACCAATGATATTTAGTAATCCACAAATATTCAACCCAGCTGGTGTTTTTTTTTTTTTTTTTNAATTTATTATTTATTTATTTGTTTGTTTTTTATTTAGCTTGATAGCATTCACACCAAAAAACACCATCTCCTGTGCTGTTGGATGGGGGAGGCAGTAAAAAACTTGCCTAGGGCCCCAGAAAGGCTAGGGCTGGCCCTCTATGTCTTACAATTAATAAGCATAAATCCAGAAAATGGAAATGTACAGTGTTTATCTGATTTCCATCTGTGACCAAGCAGGTGGCTCTTTTACCTCTCTCCCACAAATCTCTCTCGTAATCAAAACTAAATAAAATATTATACAGCAATCGATTTCTGTTTCAAAAAAATAGACGTGAGGTTGCAGCATAGTGTGCCCCTGGATGCTGCAAGCTGTGCATGTATGTAAATCTCCAGGGTGCCTGAACACCCCNCCCCACCCCACATACACACACTAATGAGTCCCCAGTGAAGAGCTGCTGTCACCTTTTAGTCTGCATTTATATTTAAAGATAGGCTAATGGCTCAAACTACTGGAAGCTTCTTAACTCCATCCTGAAGCTGATACCTGTAACTGGCTTTCAACTGGGTCAATTCACATTTCAACAAATCAGTTCTATTAATATAAGACGTGAGCAATGCGATGCACTTATTGTAAGCAATTCCTAGTTAAGTTATTTTTAAATATAATACTGACGTTAGCAAGTGGTCACCCTTGCTAACAAGTAAATGATTGAAATCCCTGTCCAAAAAAAAAAAAAAAAAAAAAAAAAAAAAATCAACAATTCAGCAGTATATAATGCATGTAACATAAATGATAAAGCATTTAGCCAGCTACACTGGATCACATCGGTGCATCCTTAGCTTAAATACCAGCTCACTGTGCAACCTCAATACTTTCTCAAAATTGTGTCCACAGAGTCTAAATCTGATTAAAATGACAGCTTCTTCAATTTGGTACTGCATTTTATTTATTTTACTGTTTCTCTTAAGACAACTTTAAACATGCATTTGAGATAATTGACAATTTTTGCAAGTAAGCAACAATTTTTAATTACTATTTTAAATACTATTGAATACTTATTACTATTGAATATTGATTGCTATTTTAAATACTATTGAAAAAAAACTCTTACTGGTAAAACTGTATTTAAACTCAGCAAAGTAAAAAACGTTCTGAGTATCTGTACCAGACTTTACCTATCACAGTGCCACCAATATTGGAAATATTTAAATGATACCAAGGCCTATTTTATAAAATCAATATACTGTATATCTACAATATCCATCCACAGTGCTTTCACTGTGGTGGAAGACGCTCTCCATCCTCTGCATATTGGAAAGGTTCAGATTTGTCTGGTCACACTTGTGCTATTTGGCAATGTCATCTAACTTCATCACTTCAGTAAATAAAATACTCACATTCACCTGGCCACTCCACTACATTTTTACGACATTATGTAAGCCATAGCAGCTCCATAATGTGCTCTTGTTAACAAATTCTTCTTGAAAACTAATTAGTTATATTTATTTTATATGTTTTTGCAAGTTCCTGTGCAATAAATTGCAAAACAAACAGTGTATTGATGATTTCTTTAAAAATCTGGGGGCTTGTTGTGTAGGTATTGGGAAATTAATGATGCTGTAAGTTTGGCAGCACAAACAATGTACTCACACAGAAGTGCATGAACGTGCTCGATAAAAGGGGCAGTGAAAACTTCAATAAAATTATCCAGTGAATAATTTTGCAAATTTTGAGATGTTTGACAATGCTTGATGTCTGCATGGAGGCACTGCTGAAAACATGGAGGCTTCCGCCAGCCAATCAGATTCAGTTTGTCACAGCTGATAACATGAGCTAAGTGATTTAAGTGCTTTCTTTACTGCTGCCAGGATGGTCACCAAGCATGAATACCCGTCCCAACACACCACTGTAGAAATTTAAATGTATACTTTTATAAGAACAGCAAGTTAAAAGACAAATATATTTTTTTTAATAATTTAAAAATCTACATTTTAAAATAACAAAGAGGGGGGTAAAAAATCTTAAAAACTTTTTCACCTCTTGGCAGCTCCCTTTGTGCTTGTGAAAACAGAATACAACAGCATGCCATTTCCAAAGTGACATAAATTGTCAACTCTAATATCCCAGGTCACGAGAACAAAGGAAAAAATTGGCTCACCCTTCTGTCATGATGGTCACAAGAACTTCACACTTGTGGTGCAGCACTTCACTGTGCCTGACTTGGAAGTTAATGACAGCTCTGGTCTAACTAAATTTTCTTCTGCACAAAGAGCAGCCAGACATGCTGTGATGATGAATAATGGTACACTGTCCAAAAAACAACACATCTGACTGCCACTGCAGCATTCAGGGTTTTCCTTACCTACAGTATCTAAAATCTGCCAGGTTAAGTATCTTTATCTGCCTAACACACCCAAGTTGTGTGTATCAAGCTGTAAAAGTGCAGTAATCGCATGACACTGTTCACCAATTACCATGAACATGATAAGAAAAGTGATATAGTACTCAAAGTTTATTCCTATGCCCGTTATTCATTCATTCATTATCCTCCGTTCATCTGGGTCCGGGTCACGGTGGCAGCAGACTAAGCAGATCAGCCCACACTTCCTGTCTCCAGCCAGGCCCTCTAACTCCTCCTGGGGGACTCCNAGACTAAGCAGATCAGCCCACACTTCCTGTCTCCAGCCAGGCCCTCTAACTCCTCCTGGGGGACTCCGAGGCGTTCCCAGGCCAGCCAAGAGATGTAATCCCTCCAGCGTGTCCTGGGTCTTCCCCGGGGCCTCTTCCCAGTTGGACGTGCCTGAAGACCTCCCTAGGGAGATGACCAGGGGGCATCCTTATTAGGTGCCCAAACCACCTCAACTGACTCCTTTTGATGCGGAGGAGCAGCGGCTCTACTCCGAGTCCCTCCTGGACGTCCAAGCTTCTCACCCTGTCCCTGAGAGTGAGCCCAGACACCCTACAGAGGAACCTCATTTCCGCCGCTTGTATCCGCAATCTTGTCCTTTCGGTCATTACCCAGAGCTCATGACCATAGGTGAGGATAGGAATGTAGATTGATTGGTAAATTGAGAGCCTTGCCTTCTGGCTCAGCTCCCTCTTCACCACGACGGTCCGGTACAGCGTCTGTAGGACCTCGGAAGCTGCACCAATCTGTCTATCAATCTCACGTTCATCCTACCCTCACTCGTGAACAAGACCCCAAGATACTTAAACTCCTCCGTCTGGGGTAGTGACTCCCCTCTAACCTGGAGGGATCAGTCCACCTTTTTCCTGCAGAGCACCATGGTCTCAGACTTGGAGGTGCTGATTCTCATCCCAGTCGCTTCACACTCGGCCTCAAACCTGCTCGGTGCATGTCGAAGTTCACTGTCTGATGAAGCCAGCAGGACCACGTCATCTGTAAAAAGCAGAGATGCTATTCTGAGGTCACCAAACTGGACACCCTCCAATCCCTGACTGCGCCTTGAAATCCTGTCCATGAAAATCACAAACAGGATTGGTGACAAGGGGCAGCCCTGGCAGAGTCCAACGCCCACCGAAAACAGGTCTGATTTAGTGCTATGCCAGTTACTCAAACAAAAGTGATAAGTTTGCCAAAAGTAGTAAGAGAATAAGAATTTAACTATAGTCCTTAATGAAACCCATTTTAATTATGAATAATTTGCCAAAATAATGAAATTTGGGTTCTGAATTGAGGCCTGCACACATGAAAGTTCAACACACAGGAAGTTCACACTATCTCTCCCAGATCCTACCTCCTCTGTGCAGGCACCATGGACACCTTGTAAGGAGTCACTAGTGCAGCAACAAGGCAGTGATTATAAAACTAGCTGGATTCCCACCCACAAGCCCAGCCATGTGTGCTCAGTGGAACACAATAACCAACCTCAATCAAACCCAGGTAGTGATCAGTGGATCAATTAAAATGGTTAGATGCAGAATTGCAGAACATTTAAGCAAACATCAAACCCCAAATACTCAGCACCAAAGTAAGCAATTCCCTTTACCGGCCGCTGCTAGGATGGATCCGTGTTGTCATACATGAACTGGAGAAAAAAAAAACAAACAAAAAAAAAAAAAANAAAAAAAAAAAAAAAACACTGGAACTTATGTGAATGTGACAAGCTAAATCCACAGAGGATTAACCAAAATCATGGCATGGCAGATATCCACTAATTCATATTTTGTGCAGTCCAGCTCAATGCATATAAGACAGACAAATCAGCCAGAGCTGAAGTCTCTGCAATCACAGGGAGAACATATTCTTTCAGCATNAAAAAAAAAAAAAAAAAAAACACTGGAACTTATGTGACAACTTATGTGTATGTGACAAGCTAAAACCACAGAGGATTAACCAAAACCATGGCATGGCAGATATCCACTAATTCATATTTTGTGCAGTCCAGCTCAATGCATGTAAGACAGACAAATCAGCCAGAGCTGAAGTCTCTGCAATCACAGGGAGAACATATTCTTTCAGCATTTATAGTCCAAATAAATCACAATAGTCTACCAATTTACAGCCACGTTAACAGTTTTATCTATGCAATTTGTTGAGGAATTGAAGAACGGCCAGAAGAACCCACAAAGGTAAAAATATTCAACAGGGCTAATCTACATATGTAATTTAGCATTAACAGATGACATTCCTCTTACCCAGAGCAACTTAAAAAAAAAAAAAAAAANAAAAAAAAAAAAAAAAAGCCAACATTCCTAAAGCAGAAATAGAAGAAGAAGCCAGAAAAGTCTCTGAGTGATTGCATAAGAAATAACACTCCTAAGTATCAAACTGATTTCACACTGAGAAACCATTTGCAGCCTGAAAGTTTGAACAATAACTTACAATAAAAAATTTAAAAAAAAAAAACAACTTATAATCTTCCATACTGTAAGCAGGTGAATACTGAAATAGACAGAAGCAGTTTGGCGACGCGTCCACAAAGAAAAGTGTGTTTGGTATCTGACAGCACGCAGCTACCAAATAACATGCGACTTAATGATGTCTGCTAATCGAACTTCTAGCTAACAGCTTGCTACGCTAGCAAGAGGATGTTAGCGAACAGTTAGCATCTGACACATGATGCATCAGCGAAAGCCAAGTGCGTCACCCTCAACTTCCCTCATGCGGGATTACATCGCGTGTCACTGCGGCTGTACATCCATGTAAAGAGCCTGGAGGGGCTTTAACCACCAGCACACACAGCAATCAGCCGAACAACTTGGCCAGAAGGCCAGGCCTGCCATTAGCTGACACACTATCTTGCAGACGTCAACTACCTAGCTTAATGCAATTTACTCTACAGGCACGTAATCATTATGTTAGAGCAAATAAAGGCAAACATCGGCTAATTAGCTAATCGTGTTATCAGTCGCTGGGTTTAGCGAGCAGATTAGCGACAGCAGCTCAGCTAATATTACAGTACCGTCAGTTTGACCAAACATAACCACAAGATATTGCTATCTAGCTAACGTTACTTATCTAGAAGTAACTAATCAGAACAATTAGCCTACTACTATGTCGCTGTCATTAGAAGAACGTTACCCAGCCTCATCAACAGCAAAAAGGATACAGTTTGAAGCCCTTTAAAATTTCCTTGGCCCTGTCTTCGTCTGAAGACATTTCAGAAATGTTCCGTTTTTGTGTCTCGGGAACACAAAGATGTAGAGAAAACAATAAAAGTGCTGCCGGTGTTAGCGTAACAGCTAGTTTATTTTGCTGCCAGCCAGTTTTAACGAGAAAAAAACCTCAAATACGAGGACCTACCACTGTAACGTAGGACGGCAGATTTAGTCTGATCCGATAAGTCAACCAACTAAATATGCTCAGCTAAGTGTTGACAGCAAGCCTAGCCAGTCAAAGGCGAAGGGTAACTCCAAACAGCCAATCACAGGCCGAGGATGGGCAATAAACTAGGAGTAAAGTAGCTTGAGACGCGTCACCAAGGGCAACGGCCGGCGCACGCGCACAAGCACGTACGCACACGTACAGAGTTAATTACAACGGTCAACATCGGCAAAAAGCAGCAGAATATATTGTGTCAAGACGCAGTTAAGGCATTCGCTTAAAGTCTGTTAGATAGATTTGGTGTATCTCCCCAAATAATTCCTATTAAATATTTCTTAACCAAGGCACCGAAAGACTTATGAAAGGTCTATAAAACGAGGTCATTTTGGCCAGTGCTCAAACGAGGCTGATTATGTGACTGCGCTATGATTCCATCATGGTGGTGCAAAATGTCTCCTGCTGGATTGATGCAGTTTTAGTTTTAATTTAACGAGTGAAATAAATCTGACACAATACATGTAAGCCATCTTAATCAAATCACTTCAGGTCCCTTCAGTTGCAACCACCGTAACAAAATAATACTGATAGAAGTTTTCTGCAAATCGAGTAATGTTGTCTTTGCCAGTAGAATTATGCATGCTTTGGATCTAAGATTCTGTGGACATTGTCCAACAAAGTCTTGCTGTCCATGTGAGCTCAGGTGAGGATCTAATGACAGCAAGTCAGAAAACAGTTTAGTTGAGAAGAAAAAATAATTTCAGTTCAAGTGGAGCCACTGAGCTAAAAATGAAAAGTTACAAAAATTCATCTCTCTCTCTCTCTCTCTCTCTCTCTCTCTCTCTCTCTCTCTCTCTTCATAATAAACTTATAATTGTAAACACTGGTTGTTGTTTTTTTGTTTTTTTTCCTCCCAGAATTGTGCTTCTTGTTTTGGTGAAGGCCGGATGCATTTGTTCAGATATTTCAGAATATTTTCCCTGACAGATGTAAATGTGGAACATCCCAGTAGAAAACGCTGCTCTGTCTCCACAGCTGAAAATGAAATGGACTGAATTGTTCTTAGCTGTCATTTCGTACACTTGATTTTCTGAAATGAAGCCTGAAAGACGAATCACAATCTCTAGGCAGACAGCCTGGAGAAATAAAAGCCTCACTTATTATCATTGTTATTCTTTTTTTGCTTTCTTAAGACAAAAACAATTATAGTACACAACTGTATCCTATATGTTTGATTATATGATGTTTGATGAAGATTCTCAGTCATCTAAGCGGGTAGATGTACTGTATGAAAACTGAGTTAAGAAAGAACCTTGTCAACTCATATGCAGCCAGAATATCCGAAAAGTTGAAGAGGATTTTTGGACAACACAAGTTGTCCAACAAACCCATCAACACCCTGAGTCAAAGACTTGTCCACCCCAAAGACCAGGCTCCCAAACACAAGAAGAGTAGTGTAATATCTGCCGTCCAGTGTAAGGAGGAGTG
Source organism: Lucifuga dentata (assembly GCA_014773175.1). Lineage (NCBI taxonomy): Eukaryota > Metazoa > Chordata > Actinopteri > Ophidiiformes > Bythitidae > Lucifuga > Lucifuga dentata. The sequence goes on along the minus strand of VXCM01006603.1, from coordinate 47,578 downwards.
TTCAGAGGTCTACATCAGGAAACCAGACAACAAGTCTGTAAGTGGACGGCCCAGCATAGGAGAAATAACACCACAGGACAGACTCAGCGGTTTACCTCCACCTGAAACCACAGAGGACATTCCTCTGAAGATGATGATGTGACATTTTGGACAGAGAGGATGGTTGGTTTGAGAGAGGATTGAAGGAGGACATTTATGTTCATGTAGAGAGACCTTCCCTCAACAGAAATGGAGTCTCAGATACAATCTACCACCACCTATAGTGCTGCTGTCTTCCCTTCCAGAGACATTTGGGGACAGGTCCTGCATCCAGCCATTAAGAATTAGAAGTTTAAAATTATTATTTGGAATTTATTCATTGTTTGAAATTTAAACAATGCATTTTTCTATGTGCACTATTCAAAACATTTGAATAATATATCTATTTATGTTGAACTGAAGGTTAGTTGTGATGTGACACCATCATTTCTGACCAACAAAGCCATTTGGATGAATGACGAGACGTTTCAGAATTAAAACCTTGAATCCAGTTGACTTGATTCAGTTCTCACGCAGTGCTATATGCTTCGTCCACATGACAAGCGTTTGTCTGCTGTGTAGGTTATTCCTGAATTAGCTCCTACCTTTCAACCTGTTAATCCCAGCCAGTAATAACAGCATCAGATCCTTCAGCCTCCACCAGAGAGAGCTGTTATGCAACATTTGCCAGTTAGCCTCTTAGACTTTCTGAACATTCTAATACATACCAAAAAAAAACAAAAAAACATTAAGTATATATTATGTTTTCAAAACGTGAGACTATTAAAACCTTTAATTTATTGAAAGAAATAAATCCGGCATGACAGATAAATTATTGAACACCTGGAATAGAAACAGGCTGTCATTCTGAGAAACCTTTATGCTGTTTGAGCAACTTGTAAATGTAGTTTCCCCACCACTCATTTTTCAGCAGCTTTATCTTCCCATGTCCAATGTCCAATGTCCTATTATGTCCCCCACTGCTTTCAAGAGCTTTGTGCTGTATCAAAAATAGATTGGTGCAGTACAGTTAAAACATTTGAGAATATTTAATCGCTGTCTTTTATTTCTCAGTGTCAAGTACTTTATGGTTGTCACTGTCACGTTGGTTGTCACTTCATGTTCATTATTGTCAAGTAGGTTGAATAATGCGGTAATACTGAACAGATTTGCTCTACAAATCCACATTAAATAAAGTTTGATATTCCAAGGCCAGGAGAGATGACATTCCTCTGGGTGCTTGGAGGCAGACATAATGGCTGACATGCTAGCGATGCCAGCAGCCTAACAATGTGAATCCACAAGCCAGCAGAAGGATAATGAGAGCTTTTACAAATTGTAACATCAGCTGCTTTTATATTGCTCTTCTTTATATTGCCATTCTACATGGGAAGTGTTTTAGAATTCTTGAGGTTCCCCGCCCTACAAAAAAGGCATATAAAGTCAAATTACTGATAGTCTGCTTTTCTGAGGAAATATATTTTCATGTGATCCATGCACCCAACAAATTTCAGAACATCTTGTAGAGATGCATGCCACTGGAAAAGGCTCCAAAACTCTAAAGTATATAGAAGTAAGTAAGTAAGTAAAGTTTATTATATAGCACCTTTCAAGAGCAAATGTCAAAATGCTTCACAATAAAAAAAATCCCATTAAAATATAACTGTGGCTAACATCCACACGTGTATGGGATGTGACATAATTCATAGTAGCCATCATATTTCCTTGTGTTGTACTACCGTCTGTCTTATCGCTATAGCAGGATATCCTTGAGGCGTCCTTGAATGCCATGAAAGGCGCCTATAAATAAAATGCATTATTATTATTATTATTATTATTATTGTGTTAGTCTATTATTATGATAAAGATTTTGATGATTTGATGATTAAATAATGGAGAAATCCAGGGTTTCTTTGCAACTGTATGCCCGCATGGGTCAGAGTTTTCATGCAGATCTGTAGATTCTGCCATCAAGTTTGTTTTTATTGACCCTAACATTTTATGGAATGTGGTATGTGTAACTTGTTTTGTTCATTCACAATGGTTATAGGTGAGGTCCCAAACTGTAATAGTCACATCTGTGATCTTGCGTTACGCCCTGTCTAGCGGAGCCCAAGACGTAACCCTAACCCACTTTGCCAAGACAGAAAGATCACTAGTCAGTGATGTGGTGTGGCTTGGGTTCTCTTACAGTCAGCAAATCTCCAGCTCAGCTCCTTAAGTCGTAGCTGCGCATCCCAAAGTATTTTCTTCCACTCCTCCCTTCCTCCCTCCTCTCCTGTCCTCCATTCCTACCCGAAGATGTGAGGTGGATGATGGGAGGAGAGGAATGGAGTAGGAGGACACAAGAGACATGAGATCTGGGACACTTGTGTTTCCTCTGTCATCACGATACCCATCATATCAGATGTCTATCGATGATGAAGTGGTTCAATCCCAGCTTTTACTCTTTCTGCAACACTGATCACATCTTCCACGCACACTGTGTGATATTGATTTTTAATATGATCAGAATTCCATCAGACGTTGCGTCTGCACAACCCCCACATTGTTCCTGTAAAGAAACGCTTAAAACACTTTACAGTTTAAAGTTTAACGTGGCTAAGCTTAAAATGAATGTTGCCTTATTTGAAAAGGTCAATTCTAAGTATCATCATCTAGTTCTAAGTATGTTTCTTAAATAAAAAGGTTCATGATTTTTTTTATTTATTTATTTATTTATTTATTTTATGAATAATCATTAATAAACAACTGTCCCCTTTTCATAAATGTGGTGTTTCTGTATTGGTCATTCAAACAGAATTACTTTGTGTAATAGTTTTGTTTGTTTCAAATTTATTTAAAAATTTCAGTCTCCCTTTAATCGCCATATTCACACATGCATAAATATTAAGAACATTTTGTCCCAACTGATTCTACTTAAGTTACTAATAAATGTTTAGGTTGATAATGTGCACAGATTTGCGTTTTATAACGCTGTTAGAAACAATCTCAGACTGACTGAGGGTTTAATCAATCAGCAGACATGTTTCTATTTGTTCAAGGAGAAATCTGCGTCTGACAGGCAGGGGTGCATTCCAAGTTGCTTATTTGTTTCCGTGTTTCCCTGACTTGTGTCTTTTCCTTGTCTCTTAGTCCTGCCCACTGAAGATGCGAGGAAAAGACTTGAGGAAAAGAAGTGAGGACAGAGGAGCTGAGGAACGACGATTTAAGAGAAATGAAACATGCTCGCTCCTCAAGCGTCATCTGAAGTGACATGACGTCACACACCTGATCAGCTTGGAGCTGCTGTGTTTTAGTTCCTACAAATGATAAAATAATGAAATATTCTCCTCTGATTATTACTGTAACAATGAACATGAACAGTTTGACAAACAATGCAAAACAATCTGATTTTATAATCTACAGATCATCACATTTCTAACCTGTTTCACTGCTCTTAGCATTAGCCTGTTGTGTCAGACAGTAATTAAGCTAATAGTAATTAAGTAATTTATATATCATTAGTTTACTGTGAGTATAGTATAATCATGTAATATGATCAGGATATTAAAAATCTTTACAGATTAAATACACTTCAGTCAGTTATTGGACAGAATACAGATCCAGCACAAAGCTGCGCTGAACAGGACTGAAGGTCTAACTGTTAGTCCAAAATGAGTCGGATGTCACTGATATCAGTTTTGTTGTTGCTGTTTGTGCAAACTGTATATCAGGCAAAGTATCCCCACAGAAACACACTAACAGCCAGTAAGAGCAGAGCGTTAATGTTGCACACATTCCTCCAAACTGGTTGCTCCTCCAGGGAGATGAATCTAGTGTTTTCTGCCACTGCAGATATGGATCCAGAACTGGGACTAGTCAGACAGCAGAGCCACAGAGCAGCCCTCTTCCACCGTGACTCTGGCAAGGGGTTGGGGTCAGGATTGGGGTCAGATGTCGCTGAATCAGCAGCCATCCAGGGATTATGGAGGTCGATACGAGGCTCCTGGCTGTATCTGGACCACCAGGTTAGCCTGTACAACTGGACAACAGAGAAGAAGAAAACCATAAAAGTATTTCAGTTGACAGTGTAACTTTCAAAATTACACCGAAGTATGCTGATCTGCAGTAATGCTGCCTCGGCTCTGATCCCCCTGGATACAGGTTCCTTTGGAGCATTCAAAGTGGATAAAGTTGCAACAAGAAATTAAAGTGTGTAGGAGCCATGAATTAATTTAGAGTGGATTAGAATGAATTCAGTATTTTGTGATAATATTTCATTTGACACTGCATAATCACGGTGATTTTATGTTGATCTGGGTCACATGGATATGGGCAGTGATAGAGTCAAAAGGTGTGTCCCAAAGTATTTTCCTCTGCCACCCCCTCCACTCAAAGTGAGCCCGTGGTTTCTCTGACTGAACTGGCTCCGGCTGGCGTCTCATTCCAATCCTGTGTGTCCTGTCAATCTCCAATTTCCATAGGAAGGTGATATTCCACAACTGTGGGATGGTTTTGCACAAAAAGGAACTTTCCCTCACATTCCTCAGGAAAGCCAATAAATCACAGATTGTTTTGTCTGTCTCTGTTTTCAATATCATCCAATTTCTAAGCATGTCCAACTCGTTACGAGAGGCCAGGGCATCACCTTGTAGATGCTGATTGGCATCTTCAAGAAAGCCGAGGCAGTTCTCAACTTGAGACAATCAGCAATTTCTGCTAGCTTCGATTCCACTGCAAATGTAGACTTATTAATATCTTCTAATTTCCAATCCTGTGTTGCAGCAGTCTCCATTGTTAATTTAGTCGTCTTAGCTAATTCTCTCGCCACTTCATTGTCTGCTGGTGTCGATAACTGGATAGAGATTTCATGCTCCTTCAGCACCAACTTGGAGGGGGCTAGCATTAGCCAGGCTAGCTCGCTTTCCAAGCTGTGTGTGCTCAGCAACTGTCACGGGTGGGTTCCGGAGTGAGGACTCAAATGCAGGCTCAGGCAGAGTATGTGGAAAAGACAGTCTTTAATTTCAGTCCAGGCAAGAATACTACTGATAGTGAGGCAGGTTGAACTTACAGGAATCTGGCAGATAATTCNTCAGTCCAGGCAAGAATACTACTGATAGTGAGGCAGGTTGAACTTACAGGAATCTGGCAGATAATTCTCAAAAAGGCAGGAAAAACAGGAGACAAGAAACTAGCTAACCAGGCAAACAAGCAAACAAGATGAGCAAACCAGCAAACAAGCAAACAAGATGAGCAAACCAGCAAACAAGCAAACAAGACAATCTGGCAGAAAACAAAGGAACCCAGGGTAGTATAAATACTGAAGACGTGATTAACTGATAGAACACAGGTGATGGAGAAAACTGGAGGGAAACTAAACAAAAACCAGAAGTAAAGCAAACTAGACAGCAAAAAACCAAGACTACAAAATAAAACAGGAAGTGACCAAAGAACAGACCATGACAAGCAACAGTCTTTGCATGTGTTGCCTTTCTGGTACCTAGAGGCATCTAGAAAAATGTTAGGCATATAACACACAGTCCCACAAGATATATCCTCTGTAGGGACACGCAGAAATAGAAAAACTAGAATGGACGGAGCTCGCTCTCACATGGCCATCTTCATTCCCTACATCATGTACTCTGTGTGTGTGTGTGTGTGTGTGTGTGTGTGTGTGTGTGTGTGTGTGTGTGCATGCGTGTGTGGCACTTTCACAGGCATCCACCTCTGACCTCTGACAATACCTGGACCTTACATCTGGTTGAAGTCTGGCGAAGAGAGCAGATACGAATGGACTGGGAGCTTCTGGCTAGAACCCTGCACATCAGTGACACAGGGTAAGGGTCGCTAACAGCTGGGACTGAGTGGCAGCTGTTTTTGGCAGACCCTGTGTGACCGAGCAGTACCTATTTAGGGACTGCACTGCAATTGGGGAAGGGCCTAGAAAAGGTGGGCTAAAAACTGCCCACTCAATACACACCCGGATAGGTTACCGACCTGTTGGGTCATTCCACCTCTGCGGGAGAAATAAAAATAAGAAATCATGCAATCTGAAACTGGCAACATGGAACATAAGGACTCTGCTGGATTCGTATGGCAGCTCTGATAGACCCCATAGGAGAACAGCTTTGGTTGCCGCTGAGCTGAGCCGCTATAACATCGACATTGCTGCTCTGAGTGAGACCAGGTTCATGGATGACTGGTTCTCTAACAGAGGAAGGATGGGATACACATTCTTCTGTTAAGGTTGTAGACAACATCTTCATGGTATGGGACTGGCCATCAAGATCATACTACTACCAAGACTCACTGAAACACCTGTTGGCATTAGTGAAAGAATAATGACTCCTATCCCCTGTATTCCCCCTGGTCAAGAATTGCTTTGCCACACTTCTCAGTGCTTACCTGCCATCCGAGAGTGAGGCCAAGGACTGCTTCTATCAGTCACCAGATAAGGTTCTTCACTGGATCCCCGAGAGTGACAAGATCTTCTTGCTTGGGGAGTTCAATGCCCGAGTGGGACAGAACAACAGGATATGGAGTGGAGTGTTTGGCAGGCATGGTATTGGCCAGACAAATGCAAACAGCACGAGATTACTTACTGTCTGCTCTGAGCACAATCTGGCCAAAACCAACACCATCTTCCAGCAGAAGACTAAATATAAGACATCATGGATGCACCTCGTTCCAAACACTGGCACCTGATTGACTATGTCATGGTGAGATGCAGACATTAGAGATGTTCTCACCACCCTCATGAGAGGTGCAGAATGTTGGACAGATCACCGTATGATTATGACCAAGGTCTACATGAAAGTAGAAGGTGGCTAGACTACATCTGCCTGGGAAACACTGATGTAAGAAATGAGCTCCATCGCTCTCTGGCTGAGAAACTAGGGGAGATGGAGTTCTCCTCGAGTTCAGAGAACACCATGGACCAGAAGTGGACCTCTATCAGCTTGGCTCTCTATGAGGCAGCAGCCCAGACCATCTGCTATAACAGCAAGAACCATCAAGACTGGTTTGATGTAGAGGTGTCGCGATATACTGGTACTGACGATAACCATGATATTAAAAAATGAAATACTGATATCATGTTATCATATACATAATCCCAGTGCCTCTTAAATCATTTCCGTTTCTTTACATACATTCTCGCTTTGCCCCCCCCACACACACACACACACATGTGTTGCAGTAACTAGCTAGCTAGCTAGCTAGCTGCTACCACAGTGTGTGGCTACTACTACTACTACTGTGTGTGTGTGTGTGTTTCTTACATGTTCTTTAGGTATTGGGGGTGTGATCAGGCTAACAGCAGCAGTGATCAGGCAGGTGAAAGCCAATAGGATGAGAGCGAAATACAGGTAATGGACTTGAGCCAGTACAGCAGGTCGATGGTCAGACTGACCACAGGAAGGGGGCGGATAGGTGAACTCAAGAACCATCCGGATCAGACCCACCACCAGTCCAGTCACCAGACCCCAGAATGCACCCTGTAACACACACACAAACACACACATTACACAACTGCCTTAAAACAGATTCCCTTCAGTCTATGTGGACATGAATGAATGAGGGATTAATAGAAGTGTAAGATAGGCTGTGTGTGTGTGTGTGTGTGTGTGTGTGTGTTGTTGTAAATGGATCCCTGTNGTGTGTGTGTGTGTGTGTGTGTGTGTGTGTGTGTGTGTGTGTGTGTGTGTGTTGTTGTAAATGGATCCCTGTAGGTACGGCCCTGCCAGTTGTGCCATTTTTACTACCATCTCCAACTGCAAAATTTTTTTCAAACACCAGAAAATAAAAATATAACTTCCACAATAATGACAGTAAAATGTAAAATATCTCTTTGAAGGGCCACAGCAGTGAAAACTGTACTTACTTTAAATCGAAACATGGAGTTATTGCACCAGGCTAAGCTCACATGATAAGACTGTAATTGTTTGAATTTCTCAATGTTACATCAAAGATTTTTTAGTCAAAAACACTTTTACTCTTTCCTATATCTGCATATACTACAAAAGCTCAGACAAATCAGATTTCAGGTGAGTTTTTCATTTTACCTGACTTGCACACACTGACTGCCTGTAATTAACTCAATCAGATTGACATGGTTATTTATAGATGAAATTCAATGAAAACTTAGACTTCAATTAAAAAACCAGAGCTGCTGATTTGGTCCAGAAAAACAATGCAAGAGATTTCCACCAAGAGGATCAGTTTTTTAAAAAGGATATCATGATTGTCATTCTCAGGTGGTCAGGCTCAGCTTTTACTGAAGAGAGAATAATTGATAAAGTAAAACTGATGACTGGGCTCTGTGAATCAGGTCTCAACAAAAGGTTGGACTTCAAATCATTTTGCTCTGGTAATATAAGTCACCTGATTGCTTTAACTGTTGAATTTATTAATGTATTTATTGTTTAGTTGTTGGCATTCAAAACTGATTTATTATTATTATTATCAGCCAATCAGATAATTTGACACCCACGTTAAAAAAAAAAAAAAAAAAAAAAAAAAAAAAGATTTCAATTGGGGATTTGGTTTGCTTGAGCAAGATTGAAAAAAAGGAATAAAATTAGTAATTAATGAAGATATGTCTGAAATGGAATTTCTAAACATTGCAGTGAGACTTCAAAGTTTTAATTGTGAATATATTAAAGGACAGATTTGGATTTTAAGTGTCCATAATCATTTTTACCCTCATGTTATACAGATAGGTATAGGTTATATGTAGAATACCTACACCTAGAGAACATACATAGCAATGATCTTAATGCTGGCAAATCCAAAGAGGGAATCTGCACCAACATTAGAAATTACCCACTTGAAGTGGCTAAGCCAGGCAGATGAAGCATCACATAAGCTTAAGCTGGGTTTAGTCTGAAATGCATCTTTGTGTTTGGGTGACTGTGGATGTTTAACCCTGTTTGCTGCATGACTTCACACTAAGGAGTGAATGCTGCAGGTACTGCAAGCCAGGAAACCTTCCTTTCAATATGAGTACAAAACATTCAAATTCAAAGCTATCCTTTAGGTTTGGAATAAAAACTGAGATCAGCCACAAGGATATAAAAAAAAAAAAAAAAANAAAAAAAAAAAAAAAAAAGAATAAAACCTGTTCACTGTACCTGCTCATTGGCACGTGGCCAGAAGATAGCCATTAGAAATACAGCAGTAATGGGTGGAGCTAGAAAGCTGGTCACTGACTGGATGTAATCAAAAAGTTGTCCACTATTGGCTGTTTGGATGATTGGAATCCATAGGAGACTAACACACACCAAGACCAGAATGAACATCCTGAGAAGACACATGCACACATACACACACTTATTATTATTATTATTATTATTATTATATGGTCTGAGCACTATTTAGGTACAGTATTTTACTGAACTTACTCCTTTGGTTCTAGGGAGTCTAATGTAGTCAGGAACACCACATATTCATCATACATTACACTTAGTAGGACATGATCCATGATCAGTGCCGGGACCGGGACCTACCGGGACCTCTGTGATTTTCATTTTAGAGTACCAGGACATTTTCGGGACTACTGGAACCTCTCATAAATCTTCCATGGTGCAGCCAGATGAATTAAATCAGGGGACCACGTATTGATATATACCAGGAGCCGCATTTATAACATCTGCGTAGCACAAAACGGGGCTTGAAAGCTGCGTACGCCACTTCCCACGCAAAGTTTGGGATTTATAAAAACAAACTCGACGGGAGAATTTGTGAACCTGTAGAAAACTCTGTACTGTCCTGCACATTTTGGAGAGACAGATAGAGAAGCAGAGAAATGAAGCAGATTTCTCAGTGATTCTTCTCACACAAGTCGATCCACAGAATCAAACTCTGAATTCTAGCATAGATCCACTCTGACAGAGCTGTTTAAACTACGCTTATTTCAAAATAGATCCTCTCCATACAGCTATGATTAATAAACTGANAGCTGTTTAAACTACGCTTATTTCAAAATAGATCCTCTCCATACAGCTATGATTAATAAACTGAATTTACATGACCTCGTTAATTCTGATATCTTCACACGTGTGCATCAGTTCTTCTGATTTCCACATAAATAAGCGATAGCAGCAGTGCTAAAGGTGCAGAAACAACAGAATTAATATTCTGATCATGACAAATCTGATTTTTCATTGATCTGTCATAACTGATAGATTGTCAGGTTTATTGTTATTAGTGTATGGTTCTATGGTTTAGAAGCTGCAGGTAGAGGTGCAGCTCCTCACTCCATTTAAACCCTCGCAGCTCAGAACGGCTCAGTCTGACGCTCACAGCTGCTGAATGTGACGCCTTTATGAAAATAAACAATGTAAAATGGATTTACCAGATACACCTGCATGTCAGCGTCACATCCTTTATGCAGCGCTGTACCTTCTGGTGTCCGCCTTCGGGTCTGATAAACTTTTAAGTCAGTGTAAATCTAAATTTTAAATGATTTCCTGTTTGTTAAAGCGACTCATTTCCAGCTGCAGCAGCTGTGACTGTTGTTGCTGCTGAGGCTCCAAATCTAACATTTTCCTGATTTCTCCTCGTCCACGATACCTGCATNTTGTTGCTGCTGAGGCTCCAAATCTAACATTTTCCTGATTTCTCCTCGTCCACGATACCTGCATTTCCGCCTCATGATTTTTTTTTCCTTGATCTACCAATCAGAAGTCTCCATTCTCTCTGAAGTGCAATGACGTACAAACTCATTTATATGTATATCAGTATTCACATATTCACAAATACCTTTATGGTAAATTGTGGTAGTGTCATGGGCGGGATATGAGCATTTTAACGTGCACACATTTCCAAGCTGGTTGTCATTTATAAAGGGGAAATTGCTTGAAGCCATGCGTAGACACGGTTTTATAAATCTGAATATTTTTGTGCATACGCCATTTCAACTCGATCCGATGCTCCACCAGGTAAGTGAGATAACCAGTCAGATCCCATGATCCATCCTTAAAATGCATCCTGAGGTACATTTATAAACACACTAATGCTCATTTAGTTTGAGCATAAACATCATGAAGGTGTGTGTGTGTGTGTGTACCTTCCAACGACCATAAGCTCCCTCTCACTAGCTTGCGGCCTGACTCTGTGGTACAGGTCCAGAGTGAACAGAGTGGAGCTGCTGTTAAAGATGGAGGTCAGAGATGACATCAGAGCAGCTAACATCACTGCCAGCATCAGACCACGAAGACCTGCACAAAGACAAACAGCCAGGGAAACAGCAGAAGAATAATCAAACACAGTAATGGTGACTTATTACAGGAACTGATGGTTTTATTTTATTCAATTCATTTGAGAGGATTCACATGTTAATACAACATTAACACAATGGTGCGTGCAGATTATGAGGCTTCCCCTGAACTAACTTCTTAAATTTAAACAAGTGGCCTTGAACACAAAGTTGTCATATAAAACTGAAACATTTGAAAATTCCTTATTTTGAAACGAAATATGGGGCTGTATTTTTGTATTAGTAGTTTGTTATACATCATGTTTTAAGTAACTTCTTTTGGCTGATGTATTTGCTTGTACAGCACTGGCCAAAAGTACGTCACCTTCTGTATTTTTGTGTAAACTATACCTAAACTGTACCACACCAAACATAGCAAAATCCATTTACTGGTGTTTTATAAGCAGTGGTGGGCTGTGTATTTTATATCTAGGCCTTCAGTGCTATCCTCCCGCATAAACCACCTTATAATAAGCTCACCATGACACTAGGGCTATATGCTGCTGTTATTCAACGTAACCAGCCATATTCACAGACAGAACCTATATCGAGTGGAATAAAGTGATTTAACACGAGGATCAACACCTATGACAGTTACAACACACTAACTGCAGAGACATGAATAGGATGTAGCATTATTACGCATTATGACAGGATGCTGCATCACATATAAACGTGGCATAGCCTAAATCAGTGTCATTACCAAA